>SJYC01083869.1:0-18758 GCA_006408675.1 Madoqua kirkii | reverse complement strand
GAGCCTTCACAGCTGGGGGTGGGAGGGGTCATAATCTTGGTTCCAAACTGAGGTCTGCATACAGCTTGGAGGCGTGGATTTCTTCACACTTACTCACAGACACTGAAACCCCTTCTCTGAGAGCAGAAACCCAGTCAGAACACAACCACGTTCCCCCTCCTCCTCCGTTCAGACACCCTTCTCTTCCCACCCCATCTCCACCAGCCACCCCAGGCTATCTGTTCCAAGTCAGTAGCAAATGTCTCTGCCTAAGGACTGGAAAAGGCCTCGAGGTGCCAGAAAGTTTGCTGTTTTTTAGTCACTCAGTCATGTCCAAATCTTTGTGACCCACGGACTGCATCACAGCAGGCCTCCCTGTCTATCACCAGCTTCCGGAGTTTACTTAAATTCATGTCCATCGAGTCAGTGATGCCATCCAACCATCGCATCCTCTGTCATCCCCTTCTCCTCCCACCTTCAATCTTTCCCAGTGTCAGGGTCTTTTCAAATGAGTCCATTCTTTGCATCAGGTGGCCAAAGTATTGGAGTTTCAGCTTCAGCATCAGCCCTTCCAGTGAATGTTCAGGACAGATCTCCTTTAGGATGGACTGCTTTGGTCTCCTTACTGTCCAGCAGACTCTCAAGAGTCTTCTCCACCACCACAGTTCAGAAGCATCAGTTCTTGGGCACTCAGCCTTCTTTGGCCCAGTTCTCACATCCATACATGACTCCTGGAAAAACCATTTTAAAAAAGTATACCTTACCATTATAAACTAGAAAACCGAGTGGATAGGTCCCAGTAACCCTTTATGCCTCTTGTTTTCCCAAAGTAAACAAGTTTCTATCTAATCTGTGATAGCATTGGAAATTTCTCGAGCACTCTTTCTTTAGGAACTTTAATCGAGAGCAGGGCATTGGCTGCCAAGCTATAGGAGGCACCCCATCCACATCACTGAGAAACTGGCTTTAACATTTTGGCAGAGTTTAGAGAGGGATTGGGGTCGCTTTGTTGCCAGAGCATCTGTCCTTAAAGTTTGCTTCGTGCACTTGCTTTATTCAGTTTTGTTTCAGCTCAATTAAGGAATGAAAGAGAAAAACCTCTTAATTGGCCAGGTGGCTTGCTAGTAACAAGATTTTATGGAAGTTTTCTTTTTGGCCATATGGAATTATTTATCAAATATACAAAGTCAGAGAAACAAATGATAAAACAGATTAACGTGCTTTTTCCTCTCTGAATCTGCCGGTGCAACATGGTCTCCCATCCTGAGCTGGCTGAACTCACGGTGACTGTCCCATGACCCAAGCTCGAGGGCGGCAGCCTCAGGTTTTGGAACTGCCCTCATTTCCTTTTCAAATAGCGTAGAGATTACTCTGGGCGTCCCAGGTGGCACCATGGTAAAGATTTAGCCTGTCCATGCAGGAGATGCTGGAGACCCAGGTTTGATCCCTGGGTGGGGAAGATCCCCTGGAGGAAGAAATGGCAGCCCACTCCAGTCTTCTTGCCTGGAGAATCCCATGGACAGAGGAGCCTGGTGGACTACAGTCCATGGGGTCGCAGAGAGTCGGACACGACTGAGCGATTGAGCGTGCATGCTGAGATTACTCTGTTGCTTGCTTTTGCCTTCGCCAGCTGGACATCAGTTCTGTAAGGCCGGGGAACTCTGCCCAGGGAATCCATGCGTGTGTGTGACATTTACATTAACTGGGTGGGCTTGCAGATGGGTCATCTAAACCCTTAATATTATTAATAAGCTACAACATTAAGTTGATCCACACAATCCACATGAAAAAGATATACATTAGAAAAACCAGGTCTTTTAAGTTGGTTTTCCTTCAGACAAATATGTTCAGAGGGTAAGAACCTGTTTCCTCTTTTTTGTCTTTACATGAGATCCACTGAGGCATTCGATCTTTCTGTTCTCCCTGTTAAGTTAGAAATTTAACTCCTGAAGTTGTCATGAGTCAAAAGAAAAGGAACCAAGTTTACAGATATTTATGAGTGAATGAACAAATTACAATCATTTAAAAACAATTTAGAATTTATAAAGAAATACAGCCATTACATTTTTTACAAAGGCTTTTATCTAGTTGTAAAAGCAATCCATGTGTATAATGGAAATTTGGGGGAAAAAAGAGATAATAAATAAGAGATAAATAAGTAAAAAATATAAATGATAACTAAGAAATAAGAATACAAAATAAATTTAATGTTCACTCTTGATTTCACTAGCCAGTGTTTGTAGCTCCTCTGAATATTTTGCAGTGTTTTTTCCAAGTCTTTTTCTGTGCAGATGTAATGCATACATGCTTTAACACAGTTGAATTCATATTTTGTTATCTGTAGTTTTCATCTTGCTTTTTACATTGAACGTTTTATTGTGGCTATTTCTCACATTGTTAAGTATTAGTTTCAATGACTGCACAGTTACTTTTTAAAAGTCTTCCTGCCAGCCTGGAACTTAGGGACTGCTTCTGACTTCATGCCACTAAGACAAATACTTCTGTAGACATCTGTGCATGTAATTCTTAGTTTGCATGTTGGGTCATTTCCTTGGGAACATCCATGCTCTCTTGGAGCGAAAGCAGAAACTAAGCCTAGGCCCCAGGTCCCAGGAAAGAAGTCGGCCGTTTCAGCCCTGTTAGATTGCTCAGGATCCTTGTTTTGCTAAAGGGAAAGGACCGGTCATATCCACACCCCTCTTTAGCCCACAGTATTGTCCTCAGAAAAACAGCGCTACCACAGTGAACCTTGGGGCTCTGGCCCAAAACATATTTTTCTTTCTTTGGGGCGTGGAGGATAAGCCAAGATGGCACCTTGCCCAAAAGTGATCCAGTAACCTTGTGCAGGGAAAGTTTTGTTTGATAGGACCTGAGAAAATGTTTTTTTTTTTCTTTTTTAAGTTTTATTAAGGCAAAATGTGTTCCCCGGGTTAGAAAGATAAAGTTACTTTCCACATGCCTGGACTGGCTCCTCCCAACACGTTGCTCGTTCTCCTGTAGACACACCACTTTGATGACCTGAGAAGGACTTTACACCCTGAAAAGAGAGATAAAGGAAACTCAAGAGCATGAACTCCTTTATCACAGAGATGCAGAGATGCTCATGCCATTCTTCATTGTCAACTGTAGAACCCTTTGTTCCTCTTTCAAAAGCGTCTTTGTGTTTCTTGGAATGAGCTGGCACGCTCGCTCCCAGCTGTCGGAAATGCAGGAGAACTTCATGGAAAGCAAGAGTGTCTATTGTTCCCTGGAAAGTGAGAGGTGAGCTCCCTTCCCATGGTCCCTGCCACCATGTGCCTCTCTGCAGAGTCTTGCCGTGGTGCCACGGGAAGCATCGGTCTGCAGGAACTGTGCTTCCTGCTCCCAGAGGAGCAGGCCCTGCTGCCTTGGGAGGACCTTCCTCTCCTGGTTCTGTCTCCGCTGATCTTCACGTGACTTTGAAAGCAGTTCAGGGAGCTTGTTCTGGAAAAGATGAGGATAGCTTAGAAAGATCCATGTACTAGAATAAGTTAACATAAGCTATGAAGGATAAGAAGAAGCAAGAAGCCAAAGAAAACAGAGACAGATCCTAATAATGAGCTGGAGATGAGGTTGATATGCAAATATATACCATTATATATTCAGTAACTTTTTATATTTGCCAGGAACTCTAGAAAATATTTTTCAAGTTTAGTGACAACCTTGGTCCCTGAAATCATTTAAGTGAGTGGTCACAATTTTTAATGGAATAGGACATGAAGGGCTAGAATAGAATGGGATAGAATAGGAAATATCAGAGGATATTGCACAAAGTAAGGGTATTATTTGCCAAATTGTATCTTAACAAATGTACGTGTGTATTTGTATCTTGTGTGTGTGTGTGTTAGTCGCTCAGTCGTGCCCGACTCTTTGCGACCCCATGGACTTCAATCCACCAGGTTCCTCTGTCCATGAGATTTTTCCAGGCAAGGATACTGGAGCGGGTTGCCATTTCCTTCTCCAAGTGTGTTTCTTACTGTGGCCATAGTAAAAAGAAAATTTGAAAACCACTGACCTGTGGGTGTGCACAAATTTAGGGCTGAGTTTTCTAGAAGCCAGTGGTACGAGGGAACCATCATACAGGTTTTGCTGGCCATTTCCTGCAGCTATGCACACACACACACATTTTTTTGCTATTCTTTACAAAAAGGAAAAATGAATAACGTGCTAAACAACCTCTTTACAGAAGACTTTGGTAATTTCAGGCTGTTTCTTTCCACCTCACACAAGTGTTAACATTGCTCTACACTCCGTGAGATGTCTGAAATTTATCCTATATCCTTTGTGTCCTATCACGGCTCTTTACCATGTATGTCAATGTTTTTATGACTGCTAAGAGGGAAACGTGAGCTATTTATTAAAGTTTCACAAACTTACTTTTGAAGCAAAATGTACATACGTTCCATTAAAACATACTGTAAAATGCATGCATCCGTTACATTAAAAATGGGGGTTACTCAGAAAAATGGTTCCAGGGACTCTTAATGTGTTGCAACTAAGTATACAAGTCATCCTCATACTGCTTGATACATTTTCACAAAGTATAAGAAGCACCCAGGTAGCCAGCCACCATTTACATCATGAAACTGAACACTGACAGGAAGAATAAACTGTCCATCTTCCCCCTCAGTTTCTGCCCCCAAAGACTGAACTTTCTTGAGTTCTAAAACTACAGATTAGTTTTGCCTTTTTGAGTTTTATGTAAGGGGCTCATGTAGAATGTACTCCTTATGTCTGACTTGTTTTTGCTTAATATTATGTTTGTGAGGCATTCCATCATTTATGATTTATATTTCATTGTGGGCATATATCCTTTCTACTGGATGATGAATATTTTAATTGTTTCCAGCTTGGGCTATGAGAAGTACAGCTATGGACATCTTTGTATAGATCTTTTGGTGAACATGTGTACGCATTTCTGTTGAACTTGAGGGTGAAATTGCTGTTCATAAATATATATATGTGTGTATATATATATACAGACATATATAGATAGATATTCAGTTTCATGAGATATTATAGTGTCTCAGAGCCTGATCATACATGTGCCTGGAGATTCACCAGTGTCTCAGTAACAAGAACAAGCCCAGATGTGTTCTTTTCAATTCCTTTTCCTTTATTTTGGAAAATTTGGAAAATATGGGTAAGTATACAGAATAAATGGGCTTCCCTCATAGCTCAGTTGGTAAAGAATCTGCCTGCAATGCAGGAGACTCAGGTTTGATCCCTGGGTCAGGAAGAGAAGGAAAGAGAAATACCCTGGAGAAGGAAATAGCAATTTCCCTGGAGAAGGAAATAGCAATACCTACTCCATACCACTCCAGTATTCTTGCCCAGAGAATCCTGTGGACAGAGAAGCCTGGCAGGTTGCAGTCCATGGGGTCACAAGAGTCGGACATGACTTAGCGACTAAACCACATATCGCTACATACAGAATAAAGGGCTTCCCAGGTGGTACTAGTGGTAAAGAATCTGCCTGCCAACACAGGAGATGTAAAACACAGTTTCGATCCCTGGGTCAGGAAGATCCCCTGGAGGAGGTCATGGCAACCCGCTCCAGTGTTCTTGCCTGGAGAATCCATGGACAGAGCAGTCTGTCGGGCTACAGTCCATGGGGTCACAAAAAGTCGGACACGAGTGAAGTAACTTAGCATACAGAATAAAATCTGAATCCCAGTAACCTGCCACTCAAAGATGACCACTTTAGCAATTAATTGTATATTCTTTGAGACCTTTGCCATTGTAGATAACATTACACGAGCATCTTTGTCACTGAGGCTTTGTGTGTGTGTGTGTGTGTGTGTGTGTGTGTGTGTGTAAATATATGGATATAAAGATATATAAATATGGATATATATCCATAATCATTTATATAAGGTAAATTTAAAGAAGAAGTACTGAATAAAAGTATGTGAAAGTGAAGACCTCCAGGCTTTTGATGCCCACACTAACGTTTTACAAGTTGGATGAGTGGGAAAGGGCACGCAGTAAGTGGGTGAATGTCAAAGAAGTCACAGGTAAGAAAGAATATTCTGGCACCAGAGGACTGGCAAGAAAGCCTCTAAGCTTTCTCCTATATGATGATTCTGTAGTCCTTGTCCACTGTTTTCCTTTGAGAAAGAGGAAATGGTTTTTAATCTTTTAAGAAATAGATTTTTGGGGGGTAGCTGCCACTGAATTTGGAGGCATATATCCTCTTACTGCCTGTCTTTACAGTTAATTACGCTGCTCCAACTCCAGCTGTGTACACTTGGTTGAAAGAATCGTTACAAAGTTCGCTCTGGTCTGTAATCCGGACAGACATCCTCAGCACCCGGTTCTGCTGTTGCTCCTTCGTGGGTAGTGGTTTTCTTGCCAGGCTTTGTTTGCAGGTCCCCTGGGGGTGGTTTTCCAGAGGGATGAATGCCATCTTTGTTCAAAGGGGCAGGAGAGAGAATAATTGAATTCTACCGAACAGAGGAGACAGTAAGCTGATCCTGCGTTTCCATTGCTGTTGGAAAAAGAACAGTAGATGACAGCAAAATTGAATAGCTGGATACTTGCACGGTACAAATAACCCGGCGGAAGAGATGTGTTGAGAAGGAGAGTGAGGATTTGATCTCCGCCTTCCAGTTCTCAGTCATTGTCAACCACCAAGTACAAAAATTGGCTCAGCAAACCTTAGTTTCATCCAGGATACTAGACAGAGAGCCAAGAGATTTTTTTTTTTCTGCTAAGTTGCCCAGGATTGATCTTTTGTGGATATGTTTACATTGGTGAATGAAGTCGGGGTACTTTATTTTGCTACGGTAGTGCCTTTTACACTGTGGGTTGGGCCCTATTTGTGGGTAAGGAAATCAATTTAGTAGGCTATTAGTCATTTTTCTTTAATGAAATAGTATATTATAAAGAATAGGATAGTGTTAATGAAATAGAATATATGCAAATACATCACGTGAGCAAGAATATGATCTCACGGACCTTTTGCTTTAGTTAGATAGGCGTGTGCGTGTGCACGCTAAGTCCCTTCAGTCGTGTCTGGCTCTTTGCTGTCCTACGGACTGTAGCCCACCAGGCCCCCATGCCCATGGCTGCTCCGGGCAAGAACACTGGAGTGGCCGCCACGCCCTCCTCCAGGGGACCCTGGACCCGGGCAAGGAACCTGCGTCTCTGCATTTCCTGCACAGCAAGCTGGTTCTTTACCTGGGATACATCTGAATATCTGGACACGTGCTACAGATTAGGACAGGCTTCTTACTGTGGGTCATGGCCAAATAATTACTGCT
Organism: Madoqua kirkii; assembly: GCA_006408675.1. Lineage (NCBI taxonomy): Eukaryota > Metazoa > Chordata > Mammalia > Artiodactyla > Bovidae > Madoqua > Madoqua kirkii. The sequence goes on along the minus strand of SJYC01083869.1, from coordinate 11,496 downwards.
GGGAACGTTTTACATTAGAGATTTTGTTTTCTTTTCTTTTCCTTGGGATATTTTTATATATACACAAGTTTCTAAAAGATGCATCTTTGGAATTGAACAGATTAAACTATGGGGTTTGGGGTTCAAGGAAGCAGGGAGTCTTCATGTTCATATAGATAACAATTACCTTCTTGTTGATCAAAAGGACAAGTAGAAAAAATTTGGCTTATCTGAATCTGTCTTTATTATGGTCCCATGTAGAAGGCAACTGATAAAGACACCTCAGATGTCATATGGAAAACACCCCAAATTAGAAAACTGCTCTGTGACTTTCAAATACCGACCAACTCATCATACTCTGATAGAAGGATCGCTTGTGGAACATTGCATACCTACTTGCCTGAGACTTCACCAGACAGTGGGATCACTAGCAGTTGATTATGATGACATGTGCTAATCTTCAACTTTTACTATGATATTTAATAATAGAGTAAGTTTTCATGCATATCAAAATTTCCCCCCTAATTCAGCTTCATTCAAATCTATATTTAATTGCTTTGAGTTAACATTTAAGTGAACTCATGAACTTGAATAAAATCTAGCAGGTGACCTGATTGTATGTAAGTTTCCCATCTGTGGGAAATATGCATATAAATATGTATATACAGATCCTATTAGTATTGATACTTTATGCTAATTGGTGCTTCATCCTATGAAACCAAAGAAAGTGAATGCTGTAAATAAAGATAGTCACTCCAGAGAAAAACAGTGGCTGCCTCAAAAGGGAGCTAGTTGAGAGGGGCTTGGGATTGTGTTTGGATTCGGCAGGATGGAAAGTTTGCGTTTGATTAGTAATATCTGTGATGGCATGGGAAGGGGACAGCGGGATGTCCACACCTTATGTTTATCTTGGAAATTTTTTAACTTAGGAGCTCTTTATGGTATCTTGGAAACATGAGTTGCTTCCTCCTTTTCATAGGGAGCAGAAAGGAACAGCAGGTGGAAATAGCCCAGAATTAAACCTGTTATTTATTTTCTCTGTTCCCCCTTTTTTTTTAATCAATTGTAGTTGATTTGCAATATTGTATCAGGTTCAGGTGTGCCACACAGTGATTCAGTATTTTCATACATTATACTTCATTTACAGACTCAGACCTTTTCGTAGCTCTTGCTCTTGTTTCATTTCTCTTCCTATTCATCTGTTAGTAGATTATTTGCGATAATGCCTACGAACGTTTATGCCTGTTTGCCCCTTTCCATTCCCATTGCCACTGTTACAGTTTTGACCCTGCTTTCTGGATCATGCCCTGCTTCTGGCATTTACAGTGTTTGATACGGTCAAGGATCATGGGCTCCATTGAAAACCATGTGAAAGCTCTGTCCTATTTCTAGGAAAACTGAATGTTTCCACAGACTCCTGTCGGTGTGTTCAAGAAGGTTGTGAGCTCCCTGAGGTCTGAGCTGAATTACAAATCCCTCGTCTGTTTCTCTCCCTCCCTCTACCCCATAGGTTTTATCAGAGTAATGTTTCTAACACACAATTTGGGTCATATTGCTCTCTGCTCAGAACCAATTCATTTCCCCATTGCCTTCAGAACAGAAAGAAGTCAGATCTGCTTGGATTGGGCTCCAAACTCTTTTTTTTATTTTTAGCAAAATGTATTTGACATATAACATTGTGTCAATTTAAGGTGTGTAACGTGGTACATTGACACATTTATATATAGTAAGATGATTACTATTGTAGGGATAATTAGCACCTGTTACATCACATAACTGGAGAAGGAAATGGCAACCCACTCCAGTATTCTTACCTGGAAAATCTCACAGACAGAGGAGCCTGGCGGGCTACAGTCCATGGGGTCACAGACATCACATAGTTATCCTTTCTTTTCAGTGGTCCCAGCTCTTTCAAGTTCTCACCTTTGCAGCTTTTTTGGCCTTCTTCCTTCCCTGCGTCTTCCTCCCAAATACACACCCTCTGAGTCTAACCAGCACACTTGCTCCCTCCCTCTGCGGTTTATACACTTTGCTTCCACGGCTCTTGCTACCTAACCATCCTTTTCTGTCTATTCAGGCCCTTTCTAAGCTTCAAGCCCAGTGTCTGCTCTGACTCTCAGATATTCCTGCAGATGGAGCTCTCTGTGCCAATGAATGCCTTGCGTGGTGGACTGTCCATCACAGGGGGGCCCGGGTGTGACTGAGAGGCTGCCCCCGAGGGCAGGACCTGGACTGGAGGATAAGAAGGACAACAAGTCTAAGGGACTGATTTTTTGCTAGACTTTATGCATTTACTCCCTTTTTATGATTATACGATACAGAGAGGAACTGAGAAGGCTTACTAACATACAAATGAAAGGTATAAAGCATATGAGAAGTGAATTGTTGGAATTTGAATTTATAAGTCAAACAAACAAACAAACAAAAAGCAGGGCTGCCCTTGTTCCTGGACATCTGGGGCCGGCTGAGCGGTTCTGAGCCTCTTGGGTGCTCTCCTACGTGTGGGCTTGGCTGCACTAGCTGGTCTAGAGTGGTCTTGGTTGAGGCATGAATCAACGCTATTCTATTTTTCTCAGGCATGACAGGCTAGTCCTGGTGCGTTCTCACAGCAGTTACAGAGGAGCAAAGAAAACACATAAACGTAGCAAGAACTTTTCCCAACTTCTCCATGCAGCATACTTGCTAACATTCCATTGGCTGAAGCAAGTCACATGACCAAAACCCAGCTTAAAGGAGGCAGGACCGAACCTCTTTGAGAAGAGGAGCTCCAAGGGGCAGGCAGGGCTGAGGATGTGCCATGAATGCAGTGGAGTTGGTCAATATCAGGCTCTATGGGATCAGACAAGAGACCTGAGAACAAAAGATAGAGAGGTAGATGGTATTCATTTTTTGCTGTAAGAGTAACCCTTTTTAAATGAAAACTTTGCAATGAAATGCACATTGTGTATTCTCTAGTTTACTCTTTAGAGTTCATTTGTACATAGTTATAGGCTAAAAAAATAGACCGAGTAAAGAGTCATTTATAAATAACATATTAATAAACCAAGTTAAAGGAACTTTATTTATCCTTTAACCTTCAATTTGCATTAATTGGGAGCAGTCACGAGAAGTGGTGCCAACCTTACCTCAGGTCAGATGGCTTAACAAAATGAACTGTTTCATGCCCAGAAATAAATGTCTTCCAAACAAATATCAGTTACAAAAAAAGAATCTTTTGGAAGTACAAAATAACCACACTACTAATATATTTGTGTCTCAGTTGAAAGAGTGTCAAGAACACACATTCTGGGCTAAAGTTGTCCCAAGGAGTGAGTCTCATTTTTGCTTTGAATCTTGTATAAACAAACCAGGATGCCTTCTTTAGGCCATGAGCAAATCCACAGCTCCCTGTTTTCTGAAGAGAAGAAGAATTAAAGATGGAACTGTTTAAGTTGGAAAGGTCTGGGGCTTGACCTTGCTACTTTAAATTTTCCTCGTCACTAGGAAATTGCTTTGAATTTGTCTGCTTGGAGAACTCTAATTTGGTTTGTTCCTGGTTTGAACACACCATGAAAGAGATGCTGTCCGTTTGTATTATAGCAAAATTTGGAAGTCACCTCAGTGACACTGTTTTCCAGTTTTCCTCTCTGCTGTTTTCGTCTTTAAACCTGAGCTTGTCCTCGGTAATTCAGAATGAGACCCCTGACATCTTACTGCCTGAGTGAGCGTCCCAGCTAGCCTCGTCTTCACAGTTTGCCTTTGGACAAAAATTTTACACTTTTCTCTGCCTCTTTTCCTCATGTGAACAATGGGGTTATTAATAATGCCTACCTCATACAAGCATTGTGAGGATTACATTAAATGAAATTCAGTGAGAAAATTAGTGAACCCACCCCACAAAACATGCTTAGGAAGTGTTATATATTAAACTGCTTATTGTCATTATTAATTATTAAGAATGTTTAGCTTGTTTTCACTGACTCAGGTTCATGCATAGTCTTTAAAATCCAAAGCAGATTTATACCCTCAAAAAATGAGTTGAGATTCAATATTATTTTCATACAAAGGCAAAGTTTGTTTTTAGGTATTAGTGTTAAAGATAGTGGTCGTATATCGACTCACATTTAAAGCCACAACAGTAACAGACACAACCTTCTTCCTGCCTTGTCAATTCCTTGATATTGATTGAAAAGGGAAGAAGATTTATAATAAGCAGATGAATTTTTAGCAAACGTTTTGCCTTTTAACACACCTAATGTTCACTCTGCATGGAGCCAGAGTGTAGAAGAAAGAGCAGCGTCTTGAGGAGCTGAGTAGAGTTGCCAAGAAAACTTGTGCATGCACACCTGTGTATGCACACACACACACATAAGCAGCACACAGTTTAGTGGCATGACGGCGGCTTTGATGGTACTTGGTGGAAAGGCAGTGAGCTAAGGCTGAGCTAAGACTTAGCGCTCTCAGCACAGTCAAGTCACACACGTAACACTGGGTCCAAATGTAAAACAACAGATACATGTACTTAGATGCCTATCGTACACGTGAGTTACAAACACGCAGAAGCTGTTCCTTGTCCTGGGGACTCATACTGTAAATGTTTAAAGGAAAAAAAAAAAAAGCCCACTGGAAAGATAGAAACAAATTGGTGATTTGACCTTGGAGCAGGTCAAGGAGATTATACCTATGCTCCACTTTGTTTGATTTTTTTGAGAAGAGCCGATAATAACAAGTCCGTGGTCCATTCTGGGTAGAGGGAACCCAGATGTGTCTCACCCTCGCCAGCCTCTGCTTCCCCGTGATTCCTAAGCTCCTCACCACAACAGTCATGGGCCCGCAGTCACTGGGAGAGCAGCCCCTCGCTTGCTGTGCAGACAGGCACCTGGAGGCATCATCCCTCGTGAGAGCAAATGCCCTGGTTTCTCTTTGATCTGTTTAGAAGGCCCAGGGGAAGTGTCCCCAGCATCACCGAACTTGCCACCATCCAGCATCTCCGTGGGGTCCTTTCGGCCCCGTCCCCTGCCGACTCACAGGGGCACAGCCGCAGCTGGGGTGTGTTAGGACCTGCCCTGGGGACCATCTTCTGACACCCAGCTGCACAGTGTTTAGCACAGAAGTTCTAAATTGTTTAAGATTCACATTTGCCTTTTAGAGCTCTTCAAGGCCGGGAATCCTGTGCACAGAAAAGTAGGTCCTTGGGGCTCAGAAACCCTGTCCCATCCCCAAATGTGTTATTAGAATTCTTGTGTTAAAGTCCCTTTCTCTGAAACTGGCTCCTCTTTGGAATGGGATTTTATCTGAGTCTCTTTGCATGTATTCAAAATCAGAGACAGCTCTGAAACCAGACCCTATTCAAACATAGAAAGAAGAACAGTGGTGGATTAAGCAAATGTGGGGGAACTTAAAAAAAAAGCACACACACTTTTATTTATCTTCTTGTGTTTCTCTTTTTCCAGATCTGCAGTCTCCCTCCCGCTGGCCGTCCTGCGTGGGTGCCAAGTTCCACCCGGGGTCTCATGGATCGGCAGGTCAGATGTTACGCTTGTTTGCAGATTCGTGATTTTATGATTGTCACTTTGCGGCATTCTGAGAATGATCTCCTCGTTTATGCATTACTGGTGTTGTTGTTTAAGATAGTTTTGAACTCTGTAGGTATTGAGGAGAAATACAAAGCATTCAGCGGGTTAAAAATAAACATGATGGAGAAAAGGATGCTTCGAATTCACTTGGGGAGAAAAAGTAATAACTGGGCACAGAAAGGAGCCCACCTGTCATTTGTTATGTGGAAAAATGGTGGACGGAGAACCAGAGTTCCCTCCAGCCTCTCTTCTTTGAGTGCTAAAGAAGGCAGAAGGATCACCTCTCTACCCTGGGGTGGAGCGAGTCAGGTGGGCGAGAGCAGCTGTGCAGTGAAGACCCGCTTTCTGCACGGGCGAGTCTCCCAGCCTCCCTCCAGTCCCCCGCTGTCGAGTATTTGGAATGCTAGGATGTCGTTTGGAACCCAGCTTGTTGACGTTATTATAGCAACGGTTTCAGTTTGTCTCCGCAGTTAAGATCGTGTCAGCACTTCCCTCTCTGTGTTTATTATTTTTAGCAGTTTAAAAGCTAACCAGGAAAGATGGCTTTCTGGCGGCGAGGTGGCATTCCGGCTGGGCCGGGGCCTGTGGCGTCTGCGCAGCCCCGCTGCCGGTGGAGCCGGGCCTGCTGAATGCTGTCTTTGTGCTTGCCATCGCCAGCGCCTCTGGCCTATTGTCCAGCCGCCTCGGTTGGGGTGGCGCTATCTGATTGTCGCCAGTGCTAATGTTACAGCGCTCGGGGCCCTGGCCTCCCCCGGGGGCCCCTCGTCTGGCCACCGCTGTCTCCCAGCCTTCCCTCCAGGGGGCCAGTCCCGGCTCTCATATCAGAAACTCGATTTGTAATTTATAAAATGTTCCAGGGAGAGGGATGGGAAAGAATCGGCTAGACCTGCACTTCTCCAACTTAGAAAAAAAAATTTTTTTTTCTTTTTACAAAGATTACTTGAATGCAGTCTTCCAGTGAAATGTAATTTGTAAGATATGGAAGAGTCCAGCTGTTCTGTTGGGAGGAGAACAGCCCAGTCAAGGTGGCTTCTCAGGCCCCAGGAAACCTGCAACTCCTCAGAAGACTTGCCCACTGCTTTCACAGGGCAGGCCCCTCAATTTGCAGATGAGGAAGCCAAGAGGTGTTTTATAGATGCTTAAAACATGAGACATTAGTCACTTAAAAACTACCCTGTATTCATCCATTTTTACCTTGTTCTGAAAAAGGCACAGCGATTCTGTGGTGGTAGCAGTCACAACAATGGTTACTCAGGGGAGAGGCCGCCTGGCTGGGCAGGGGCACGGGGAGCTTTCTGGGGTGATAGAAATGTCTATCTTCATAGATGTGTGTGCTGCACAGCATTTGTCAAAACCCGTCTCCTTTTTGCTATACGTAAATTCTACCTCTGTTAAAAAATGAAAGCAACAAAGGAAAATGAAGCGAAAAAAAGTAGTGGAGAGCAAAAAAATTAGTGAGAACTTCCTGAAATACTGGAAATACTGATGGTCTTTCTTAAAGCCACGTGCACTCTTTGTTGAGTGGGGTCTGTAGTCATTTTGCAAAGTTGGAGAAGACAAGAGGCCACGCTGCTTTTCTAACACTTTTTTTGTTCAATAATTACCAAAACTAGACAAAAAAAAAAATGAGAACTTCCTGAAATACTGGAAATACTGATGGTCTTTCTTAAAGCCACGTGCACTCTTTGTTGAGTGGGGTCTGTAGTCATTTTGCAAAGTTGGAGAAGACAAGAGGCCACGCTGCTTTTCTAACACTTTTTTTGTTCAATAATTACCAAAACTAGACAAAAAAAAAACAAACTCAGAGAATTTCAGACAACGAAATCCCTGGATACCTTCTGGCCCATACACAGCTAAAGGAGAATGGAGGGGATTTCTAGGGCTTGAGGTCCCAAGTACAATACTTGATTCATGCATTTCTTGGACATGGACTGTGGATAATGCTCAGGAAATTGTCCATAATTTTTTAACCTCTGCTCTTTCATCTGAATGCTCTTTGGGGACCTGTGAAATGCAAGAGTCCTTCTTTTGTATCTTTTCAGAGTGGAACTTCTGGTGAGAGGTTGGAATTCTGAACTTTAGTGACCTGAATAAAGCATCCTTTAAAATAGACTTTTCTCCCTCAGAAATACTTGGAGCCAAGTCTATTCGAGTTTTTCTGTTTGTGTGTTTTAGAAAGTCCGGCAGTAACATGGACGGTTATCATTTGGGCTGAAATGCTTGCTGGTGTCCTGGGCCCAGCCAGGTATGACCCAGTGGCCAGGCCTGCCTGTTAGAGCATGATGAGGAAGCTCGACTGAGAAGAGCCAGGAGGGGGTTTTAAACAGTATCAGGTGATGGTCAGAGAGCATCACAGGAGGCAGAGGCAGCAAGGGTTTAAAGGCACAGCGCAGTTCCTGGTCTCCAGGTACACCCAAATCCACAGACGCCCAATGCCCTCAGGTCAACACGATGATGTAGTACAGTCGGCCTCCTCTTCCCTGGGCTCCGTGTCCGTGGGTTCAGCCCATCTCAGAGTGGCCCAGGGGGTGCACTGTGCCCAGTGTTCTGGCCTCCGAGGCTGTGTGGCTTCTCTTCAGGGAAACAAAACCAAACTGCTCCTTCAGTGATTTCCCAGCAAAGGGCACGATCTAGTTCATTCACAAGATGTATCCATAGGATACATCTTGAAGCTATGGCAAAAACTGAGCTCACTCTTGAAGCTATGGCAAAGCTGAATCATTCGTCAAAGAACATTTAAAATAACATTTTAAAAACCCACGCATACTGCACTCTGCCTGCACGGACACGCAAATGTTCTCATCAAATCAAATTTAATTCAGCAAGATTTGTATCCAGCCAATTTGGGTTAATGTGCATAAGAGCAGAAATGAAACTGCCGGATGGGAGAGTCTGAGCAGAATTTGCCTTTTTGAAATTCAGTGCCATTTAAAAGGAGCTGTTTCTCCAAGTCATTCATCACTAGTCAATTTATCCAAATGGCAAATACCAAGAACTGTGTGACTTCTCCATTCCAGGGACTTGGGACAAGTGATTCCCCCAGGGCCAACGTTCTTGAAGTCTTTGTGTGTGTGTATGTCCGTATGCATTTATCTACAGGGCAAGGGGTGTTTGGAAAATGCAACATATGTTTACTCAGATTTCAGTTATGCATAAGAATGAGAGTAAAATGTCAATAACTGAAGTCCGGTTGGTTGATATTTTTTCCCTGTGACTTTTGAAAATTAGCAACCTGAATCTTTTCGACCCCTAAGTTGCTGACAAGGGCCGTGAACAAGTGAGACACATCCTGGTTTGAATTTTCTCTCCTTCTCCCTCCCTCAGTTATTTTCTCAGTTGATGCTTTGGGGCCAATAACCACCAAGAAACTGGGTGAAAGAAAAACAGCAAAGCCTTTAATGTGCACATTCTTCTTCCCAGTTTCCAGACAAGGTAACTGAGGAGGAGGGATGAGGAACGGCCCGGGGATGCCGTGGCGGTAGGGCTGGGTGCGAACGCAAACCTTTCTATCTGTAAGCTCTTGTCTCAAGAAGATTTGGTACTCTGATAAAACAGATGGGCAGAATGGATTGGAAAATGAGAAGGACGTTCAAGAGGGAAAGGACATATGTATACCCATGGCCGATTTGTGTTGATGTGTGGCAGAACCAACAGCATCTTGTAAAGCAATTACCCTCCAATTTAAAAATGAATAAATTTTTAAAAGGAGAATAAAAAACTGATCATCATGTTACACTGGCCAGAGCAGAGAAACAGCTAGAATTGGAGAGAGAACAAACTACTATATTGGGCCTGCCTAGCGCCGAAAATCTTAAATAAGAGTAAAAAAAAGACAAAATTTATTTTTCTCTCCAGGGCGGTTGGGGGCAGTTCTGTTATCATCAGGGATTCGGGTACCTTCTCTCTTTCTGAACGTCTGTTCTCAAGCATGTGACTTCATCTTCAAGGTTCCCTCCTGGGCGATCATGGCTGCTAGACCCCTAGCCCTCCCACACGAATTCAAGGCAGCAGAGAAGATGGGAAGAGATGGGCAAAAAGCACCCATTACCAGCTGGTTTCACTCTCTAGGAGACTTTCTCTGAATTTCCCCTCATGGTTTCTGCCTGCAGTCTCATCTACTAACTCCTGGTTGCAAACGAATCTGAAAAATGTAGCTGGAAAACGTACCTCAAGTGAGATCTGGTTATAAAGGAATGGAGTGGAGGCACCTAGAAGATTGGTCAGAATCAGGCAGCTGTTAACGGCTTTTCCATTTTGGAGGGGTGTGTTCAGGGTGGTGCTTTGGAGGAGCTGATTCTGCTGCCAGCTGGAAGCACTGGAGGCCTGCAGTCTGCAGTGACGAGCTTTGTGTTACTAAGGGGGCGTTAGGGTCAGGAGAGACCGGTGTGATGGGCTTTGTGAAGAATGCATTGACCAAGGAGAATGCATTAATTTATTAGCCATGCAGTTCAAACTGCATTTCCACAAACATACACACACATGTTTGTGAGGTGTGTGGATGTGTGTAAAAATACATTATATACATATTAATATACATGTACACATACAAATATGTGTGTGCATACATTGCTGCTGCTGCTGAGTCGCTCAGTCGTGTCTGACTGTGATGCCATGGACTGTAGCCCACCAGGCTCCTCTGTCCATGGGATTCTCCAGGAAAGAATGCTGGAATGGGTTCCCATGCCCTCCTCCAGGGGGGTCTTCCTGACCCAGGGATCAAACTCAGGTCTCCTGCACTGCAGGCAGATTCTTCACCCTTGAGCCACCAGGGAAGCCCATGTATGTGCATATACATGAGTAAATATATCTGTGTACATAGATATTATATAGACACACACATGCATATATATATGAATGGGAACCCAGGAGAGACGTTTAGCTAAATTTCCAGGAAACAGGATCTGGATAAGCAAAAACAAATCTCATGGTGTTTTTACATAGAGAACATTGGCTGGGAGTGTCGTGATGCGGTCTGTGGGCAGTAGGTACATAACGCACAGGTGAATGGCGTGTGCGTTCGCACAACGCAAACTACACAAAGCTTTTCGAGGGCTGCGCCCACCAACTGCAGTGATTCTCAAACTTTCGCATCCCTAAACAGAGAAAAGGGAAAATAAAAAGGAGCTCAACTGTAGGCTTTTAAAGGAACTAAGCGGTGAAGGCATTGTAAATATCACTAAGAGGGGGTCGTAAGAAATCAAGCTGGGGGAAAGGGGAAAGTCGAGGGTGAAAAGGAAACCAGTTTTTCTTTCTTCGTCTCTGCCTCTGTCTCTCTCCTCTCACTCTCTCTCTTTGACTTTAGGAGGAGAAGGATCATGCATTTGGTAACCGTACAGACTTTTCTTTGTGCTGTGCTAAGTCACTTTAGTCGTGTCCGACTCTTTGCGACCCTCTGGACTGTAGCCCGCCAGGCTCCTCCGACCACGGGATTCTCCAGGCGAGAACACTGGAGTGGGCTGCCATGCCCCCTCCAGGGGATCTTCCCGACCCAGGGACTGAACCCTCATCTCTTACCTCTCTTACATCTCATGCATTGGCAGGGGGGTTCTTCACCACTAGCGGCCCCGGGGAGCTCCTCCCCGTGAGAAGGAAGTTCGGCTCCACGCCATCACCACATCCCTTGTTAAGCCAGGGGGCAGCAGGTCACGTCTGGCCATTTTGCAGATGAGGAAGTCAAACGCCATCTGCGGTGCTGGTAGGAGGTAGCCAGGTGTGTTGGAACTCTTTGCATCCATGGTACATGCTATACCCACGTGTACACACTCACCTCGTGTGGGTAGCCCAGCAGGCTGGGCACAGTGACTGAGCTCGTCAGTACCACTTTCTTGGTCCTGTGTGTTTGACATCTTTGATGGTAAGACAACATGCATTTTCATTTTCGCTTTTAAAATCGGCTGAACTAGCAGAATGCGATTTTCTGATTCACACCCCTCTCCCCTCTCCCCTGACCGACCCCCGCAAC
>SJYC01083868.1:0-33914 GCA_006408675.1 Madoqua kirkii | reverse complement strand
GGATAGGCCGCTGTGTTTCCTTGTTTCATTTCTTATAAAGGAGAGGTGGAGCTAATAGAGCAAAGCTGAATGGTGGGCCCTTGTGTGTCTGTAATATTGTTTCATATCCCTTTTAAAAACGCTTTTTCCTTTATGTCGGAACATAGTTGATCCACAATGTTGTGTTAATTTCAGGTGTACAGCAGAGTGATTCAGTCATACATGTCTATTCTTTTCCAAATTCTTTTCCCATTTAGATTATTATAGAATATTGAACAGATTTCCTACGCTACACAGTAGGTTACCTACTTTATATATTGTCGTGTGGATACGTTGACTCATATTCCTGATCTCTCCCTCCCCTCCCCACCTTTCCCCTTTGGGGACGGGGAGTCTGTTCTCTGTGTGTGTGAGTCTGTGTCTGTTTTGCGGCGTATTTTAGACTCCACGTATATGCAATATCATGACATCTGCCTTTCTCTGTCTGACTCACTTCGTATGATAATCTCTAGGTCCATCCGTGTGGCTGCAAATGGCGCTCTTTCATTCTTTTAATGGCTAGATAATATTCCATTGTGTGTATACGTATCAATATATCTGTATATATACATGAAATATTTCATTGTGTATATGTGTGAATATATGCAATATTTCATAATTTAAAAAAATTTCTTCAAATTAAGCAAATGCCCCTCCTACTGGACAAAGTGGGCAGAGGCCTTGACATTCTTTTCTCCGTCCGTAGCGGTCCACTTGCAGTTGCATATACTGCTTCTGTCTCTACTGTGAGGCCTCTTTCCAGCCCTGCTGCTCCCTTCCCCTCTAATAACGTCTCCTCACCTTTCCACGCTCAATGAAAGTATCACCTCCTCTAGCAAGCTTCGCCCGACCCCTGTGCCCTAGTGCATATCTGGTGTGAAGGTTCTGCTCGTGTCTCAAAGAAAATCATGCCCCTTTGTATAATGACATCCATCGCACTGCTCTGTTAGCCAAAGGCTTGTTTCTCTGAGGGCCAGAACCATCACCTCTGGCTTAACCGCAGTATGTCACTGGACACCATTTACACAGTACCCAACCTGCAGAACTGTACATGTCAGTCCTGCCTCCTTCCCGTCAGAGAGAGAGAGATTCTGTGTATCTCTTTGCAGAATACCTGACCTAATTCACGGGCTGGAATAGACACATATTCACAGAGCAAACACTTGTTTAATGAATGAAAAAGCAAGCAGCCAGCCGAACTTGAGTTTCTTCAATGAAGACTTCTCCAGACAAGTGGTTCTCAGAGGGTGGCCCTTAGACAGACAGCATCCACGTCACCTGGAAACTTGTTAAAATACAGATTCTCAGGCCCCACCCCAGACCAACCAACTCAAAACCTTGGGCGGTGGAAACCCTGGGAACTTTAGCAAGCCATCCAGATGACTGATGCATGCTTAACTTTGAGATACACTAACTCAGGCTGATCAACACTAAAAGCAAAGATTTTATCTTGGGTTAGTTGAGTCTGAAAAGGGAAAGAGACGTCTGGTGAGCAGTAAAGGTTGTGGGGTTGGCGGGGGGCAAGCGGAGACAATGGCATAGATGAAGGCCGAGAGGTGTGGTGTGTAATTCACAGAGAGATTGTGATTGATGGAGTGAGGAGTTTAGACTGGCAGGACATGACAGCTGATGATCAGGGATCAGCTCACACAAGTCTGCCTCTATGGTGTTTGGATTTTAACCTGACAGCAGTAGGGGGCCACTTGAAAATTTAAATGAAGTAGTGATTTGACCCAGTGTAATATTTTAGAAAGAGCCCTATGGTAATGAAGGGACAGATGAGCTGGAACCGAGATTGGCTGTGGGGGGCCAGGTAAGCAGCTGTTACTTGGCGTAGGTGTAAAATGATGAGAGCTGAACGAAAACCATTCTGGTGGAAATGGAGAGGAAGGGATAGATTCAGGAAATACTACAAAAGTAGAACTGATGAGATATGGGAATGACAGAATTCAGGGAGCAAGAGAGAAGCCATAGGGGGTGGGTTTGTGTCTTAGGTACAGACACACATGGGTGCCACTCACTGAAACAGAAGGCCAGCTTTGGGGATTGGTATTGGGGCTGCAGGAAATCAGTCTGGACGATTGGACTTGGAGGTGTTTATGAAACATTCATATGGAGGCTTCAAATGCCCACAGATATATGCTGGGCCAGAAACCAGTTTGGATGTTACCTAGGTATTAATCATTTACATGTCATAGTAAATATACCTTCCCACAGATTTTGTCTTAATGTTTTACAAAATGTTGTATTGTTTTAGCTTCTGCAAAGAGAGTCCAGTTCATCACATCTTTACTGACATTATTTAATCTTCATAAATTGGATTTCCCTAGAGTGAGGTTACTTTAATGTACAGTGTTTCAGTTCTTTATAAGACTGGGTGTATTTCACTTTTATTGACTTTCATGCCAAGATTTCTGTTCGTGCCATTTGCCCATTGTCTGTAAGATAGTGATCTTTTTAACCAGTTTCCAAAAATGATTTTCCCTGTTAAGGATCTCTCTCTCTGCTCATCTCATGTGTCACAAATACGTTTTCCCCAACTTTCCTTTGCCTTTGCTTTAGTAGCAGATGGCTGTTCCCCTTTCCCGGAACGCCTCATCCATCCCCAGGACACTCACTGCGCTCATTCCCATACCTCTTAAAAGTCTGTATTTGAATCTTCTCCCTCACTGATGTCTGGCCACCCTATTTAATACTTGAGCCACCCAACAAGCACAGCCCTTGGCACTTCTAATTCTCTCTCTTATCTCTACTTTCCTCTTTCCTGTAGCACTCTCATTTTTTCCCATGCAAAGTGTTAACAATTTGTTTTGTTAAACATCAGTCTCTATCCACTAGAATGTAGACTCCTTGATAGCAAGGCTGTACAGACCTTCATCTGCTAGATAAATGAGTGGATGGATGGATATGTAGGTAGGTAGATAGGCAGATAGTTACCTAAACCTAAATAATGCCTGGAATATAGTAGATGCTTAATGAATATCCATTGAATGAGTATGACTTGCTCTTATATTTTTATCTGTTGTCCTAGGGCTTCAAAATTTAATTCATATAAGTTTATCTTTATATGAATATCCTTTCCCTTGCAGTCTCTTTCATTATTTTCATGTTTAATTATTTTTCCCATGCAAGGATCCATTAAACATTCAGCTTGAATTTTTTATTTTATTAAATTGTATTTAATATTTTCTTGAATTTTTTAAGTTTCCTTAAAAGAATTGGAGAAGGAAATGGCAAACCACTCCAGTACTATTGCCTGGAAAATCCCATGGACAGAGGAGCCTGGTAGGCTACAGTCTATAGGGTTGCAAAGAGTCGGACACGACTGAGCAAGCTTCACTTCACTTCACTTAAAAGAATTACTCTCTAAATCCATCCTGCATTCTCTAGCGTACATAGTATGAGATGAAGCTCTAACTCATTATGTTTCCCCAAACTGTCAATTTTATCTCATTTTTTGAACTACAGCATCACTCTGTCATTAGTTTATACATCTACCTTTTAAAAATTCTATTTTAAATTCATACAATAGCATCTGATTAAAGCCTAGAATAGTTTGCTGGGAGTTAGACCATTCCATTATCTACTGATGGGTGTTTTAAACCTTTATCTTTAGGATTTACCAACAGTTTTTATAATAAGTTTTTGGTTGAACTAGGTGCAAAATTCGAATTTCTTAATCCATAAATATGTTCATTAGAATCAGGAAAATGAGAGAGTTCTTCAATACTTATTTGAAAGAATAAAAATTCATCCAAAATGTACAAATTACCTAAGTTTGTATCAAACACAGTTTTTGCAATTGTTGATTTCTGTGTTGTGTCAACTTATTTCATGAATACCCTGAAGACCACTTCAGACCATGTTGATTAGACAGCTTTTTCTTGAGATGTTTGGAGATCATACCAAGACACAGCAATTTCTGGTTTGGAGCTGTGCTTTCTGCTAAGAATAGATGGAACAGCTAGTTTTCACTGCCCTTTGGGAAAATATGTTGTAAAATATTTATTAAGCTTTTCTCTATGCAAAACATCGTGCTGTGCCAATGGAAGGTACAAAAAGTACTGCCAATTATACTTCCTCAAAGAAACGTAAAATAACTGGGAAGTCAACATACATATGCTGGAAAGGGTAAGCGGTAATTTGAGTTCTTCATTATTTATGTTTTTGGTGAAATGATTCATAATTCATGAAAGAAGAGGAAGAAATGGTAGTAGTTGCAGTGACCTATGAAACCTTTACTGAAGGGACTAGAATTTGAATGGGACCCAGAAGAATAAGCAGAATCTGACTTCTGTCAAGGAGGAGAGAGAGAGAGGAGGCTTCATAGTTCTAAGCTCTGTTTCCAGCGTTTAACAGTCGGCTTTGTTTTGCTTTTTTATGTTTCCATTGTTGTTGTGCTTTGATGTCTAGACAGTTGCTGTTATGCGTTCATATGTGTCTGAACAGTTTTCCACTTCTGTTTCAAGCATTTTATATACTCATCTAACACTGAAGTTGAATCAATGGGGAAAATCCAGGAAGGACGGTTATATTTAGTTGTTTCGCCGATCAGGCATGTCCGACTCTTTTGCAACCCCATGGAGTGTAGTCTGCCAGCCTCCTCTGTGGGATTTTCCAGGCAAGAATACTGGAGTGAATTGCTGTTTCCTTCTCCAGGGCATCTTCCCGGCCCAGGGATCGGGCGGTGTCTCCTGAACTGCAGGCGGATTCTTCGCCCCTGAGCCAGCAGGGAAGCCAGTCACATCTAGACTGGTTACCAGAAGGCAGTGCCAGCTGTGCTCCCTGTTCTGTTAAAACCACGAGCAATTAATGGGGGGTGGGCCAGTCACCTTGATGTTCCGTGGTTTTCCCTTTGAGAGGAAGCACTTGATGAGGTAGGCATCATGCCACCTTTAAGTTATTTAGTGAAAACCGGTCTCAAGAAGCAGTGGTAAGCTGTTTATCTCACAGAATCTAGAGATCTTCATTTAGTAAGGAGCATAACCTTTTTCTCTCAAGAAATCTTTTATGACAATGATTAATAAATTAATAAATAACAGTCCATCCTCAAGGAAATCTGTCCTGAGTATTCACTGGAAGGACTGATGTTGAAGCTGAAACTCCAATACTTTGGCCACCTGATGCGAAGAGCTGACTCGTTTGAAAAGACCCTGATGCCAGACAAGATTGAAGGCAGGAGGAGAAGGGGACAACAGAGGATGAGATGATTGGATGGCATCACCAACTCAATGGACATGAGTTTGAGCAAGCTCTGGGAGTTGGTGATGGACAGGGAAGCCTGGCGTGCTGCGGTCCATGGGGTCTCAAAGAGTCAGACACGACTCAGCGACTGAACTGAAAACTGAATAAATAACAGAATTCGTCTGATAGACTAAGTATGTGACTTCTTTCTCTTCTACTGCTTCGTATTATCACCTGAAAAAGACACAGAGGTATAGAACGGACTGTTGGCTTCAGAGGGAGAGGGAGAGGGTGGGAAGATCTGGGAGAAGGACAACGAAACATGTATACAATCATATGGGAGATGAAGCACCAGTCTATGTTCAATACAGGATACAGGATGCTTGGGGCCGGTGTATGGGATGAACCGGGGGGATGGGCAGGGAAGGGAGGTGGGAGGGGGCTTTAACATGGGGAGATCGTCCACACCTGTGGCTGATTCATGTCAATGTATGGCAGAACCAATGCAGTGCTGTGAAATGGAATAAGCATTAAACAAAAAATAAAAAATAAAAAAAAAAAAAAAAAACTGGAAGCAGGAGTTTACTCCACAGTCTGAAGACACAGACCGTGACTAAATCAGAACTTGCAGCAATTATTTATTTTATTCATCTTATCTAGATGTCCTCCTTTAATACAAAATGCTATTATAAATATCTTGCATTTTTTATTTCATCAGAAATACTGTAAGACATATTTTGCAGCAAGGTAGAGGTAGCATTGGAATATGCTTATTCTGAGAGTGCTAACCGACTTGATTTTCTGGAAATTTCTGAGAGTCGGAGACAGGAAGTCTGACATACTGCACTTAGCAACCAGCAGAGACCTTCCGTTTTCTCGTCTAAGCTTCGCTGCAATTTGTTTGAATCATGGATCTCTGGGCTGCCAGTAATGGCCGTCTTAGCAAATGATATGTTTCATATTTTTATTTCATATGTTGTTAATGAAAAGCAATTGTTTTCTCCATTCAAAGTCAAAGCTAGTAGGTGTTGAAGGTAACAAGTTAACCATATACATGTTCTGCACATGTAGTATGCATATCTTGTGTGTTAAGTCCCTTCTGCTGCTGCTGCTAAGTCGCTTCAGTTGTGTCCAACTCTGTGCGACCTCAGATGGCAGCCCACCAGGCTCCCCCATCCCTGGGATTCTCCAGGCAAGAACACTGGAGTGGGTTGCCAAGGGTTGCTTAGAGGTGGGAAAATAAATCTGCAAGGAATCTGGGGGAGAGTGAAACTGTTTTGCTGGAGGCGAGGGGAGGTTTGCGCCGTTACTCCAGAGAAGAGAGGGAGATAGAGGTGGAGTCAGAGGGGGAGTAGAGACTCGGGGGGTGAAGCTCGAGGTGGAGGGAGTCAGAGGGAGAGACAGCAGATGGCGGATGAGTGAGCAGTAGTGGGCAGAGCAGCGGAGGGATGGCAGAGGCTCTAAGGCAGTGATTCCTAGGACAGGGGAGCCTGGCGAGCTGCAGTCCATGGGGTCACAAAGAGTGGGGCGTGACTGAGCGATAGGGCACACACACACACGCACACACACGAACACACAGAGACACACACACACAGACACACACACACACACACACACACACACAAGGTCGTGAGGCAATGCCTTCACTCTGACGCCTGAGATCCTCAGCAAAGAAGTGGAAATGTTTGGTGCTCCTAGATCTGTTCCAGAAAAAAACCTGCTTTTGACTCAGGTCCTGGGATGAAGCTGAGGCAGCTCGGGTGCCCACGGATGCCTGAGGGGCAGACGGTAGCAATCTTTCAGAATGGGGGTTCAGGCCAAGGGGGAAGGTGGCCGGCCAGAGCTGGTCTTTCATCAACCGATGTAGCCTGTGACAGGCGTGTGTCTCAAGGATCATGTGATCAGCTGGGAGCCTTGTTGAAAATGCTGGTTCTGAATCACAGCACCCGGGGAGGGCCTGAGCTACTGGATTCCTGGCAAACTCTTGGGATAAGCCCGTGATGCAGGTCATCACACCAAACTCAGAGTGGCGAGGTGGCTCCGGGACCAGATTTCCCAGGTTCAAATCCCAGTTTTGCCATGTATTACTGTGTCACAGAAAATACATGGCAAATTTCACTTTTGCTTGTTTCCTCAACCATACCATGGAGACGATACCCCAGAGGGTTGCTGTGAAGATTAAAGGAGTGGATACATGTAAAATGCCTAGAATGTGAGTGCCCAG
This sequence comes from Madoqua kirkii, assembly GCA_006408675.1. Classification (NCBI taxonomy): domain Eukaryota; kingdom Metazoa; phylum Chordata; class Mammalia; order Artiodactyla; family Bovidae; genus Madoqua; species Madoqua kirkii. Next base: position 26,488 of record SJYC01083868.1, on the reverse strand, counting down.
CAGCTCAGGAGCTGTATTAGCATTCACTTCGGCCGAACCCCCTCCCACCCAGGCTGCAGCATAGCTTTGAGCAGCGTCCGCTGTGCTGAGCAGCGGTCCTCATTGGTTACCCACGTTAAATGTCGCAGTGTGTACATGTCCATCCCAGACTCCCTCACGTACTCACTTGGAAATGAAACCAATTCTACCAAGAGTTAAGAACTTAAGATTCAGCCTGTGGCCACAGCGCGAGCGTGGACTTGAATGTGAAGCAAAGGTGAGTTCAAGTCCTGCCTCCGGGACACAGATCATTCACTCCCTTCTACCCTTGCAGCAAAACAGCTTAAATTCCAAAACTTGCTGAGAAGTTAGTTAGGCAGACGTACATGCTAATTTTTTCCCCTAAAACTTTACACTACGTAAGAATGTGTATTATTGGGACACAGAGGCCAGCATTCCTATCCAGGGAATGCCTCTGTTCTGCACCATGGTCTATAGATATCTCTGTTAAAAGCGTATTATGTTGTAATACTGAGTTAGATGCCCATTCCCCAGCCCCTCTACTCAGTTGAAGCAAATATTCATTCCTCTTCTCCCCGCTCCCACCACCTGGCACACGTGGTGTGTGTGAACATTCAGTTAATATAGTGTAAACTCATCTGCCTCCAGTCAAGAGACAGAAAAGTCATACATTGAAAGAAGTCACATATTCATTTCATTTCGACTTTTGCTGAGTCTTCTTCATCTCTTTTAGAGTTTCCCTACACCGAGGAATTTATTATCAGCATCAATTACATGGTTGTACACGTACTTACTTGGTTTGAGAAGCAATGGGTATTATGGAAGGATCCTTGATCCTGCTATAAATATAAATCATTTTTTCATACTTATCAGATATGGAATGAGAGAATTGTGTTCCACTTTAAGCAAACCTTACACGGGAGTGTGTTGTATTTACAGAACAGATAAATTGAAGAGCAAATATTTAGTTAGCAAAATTCTTCTTTGCATAAGGATTCAAGATAACTGTTTTATGTAACTAGTCACTGGGTAAACTTGGATGTGTTTTGCATCCAACGTTATTAGCCATCCAGCTGAGGCATCAAGGGGGCTCATTTGTAGAGATATTCTAGGAAGGCAGGAGCTAAAGATGCCTTTGACAGAACAGCGAGATAGTAACTTGATCCACTGCAAGATTCTAAAGTGGTTTGGTGACAGACTCTGACATTTAATTTCTAAATCCTCCTACTTTGACGAATTTCTGCGACTGGTACTATGACTGTTGGAGTATTCTAGCGGAGGTTCTCAAGAGAACCAGCTCCTATTTATGTCAGCTCTTGGTTGCTGGTAGCCCAAATTACAGAATCGCAGAAACGGGTGATTTCCTGGAGATGGAAGATTTCTTAGAGATGGACTCCTCTGGGTCTCAGAGCGTGGTTGTGGTCAGTCTCGTGGCACCAGATGGGATCTTGCTGAAAGTGCAGAACCGCGGGGCTCACCCTAGACCCAGTGAATCAGAATCTGCACTTTAACAAACTCTGCAGGGGATTCGATACACAATAACATCGGAGAAGGCTGAGTCCATCCTCAGTGGGCCCCCTCACCCCTGCGTGGGCTAGCTGCCCTGAATGATCCTTGCCATCATCCTGAGAACGTTCCGAAGTGAAACCGAGTCCTTAACAGCTCTCGTCTTGGCTTAGGGACGCTGTTGTCATTTCAAAGAGCAGAAATGCTGTTCCCAGGAAACAGAGACCAGGATCCAAAGAATACGCTTAGGAACTTTGGTTGCCTGGGGCCTGAGTTTGTTAGAACAAGTCAGCTTGTTAAGGAAAACCTGAAGACAGTCACTTCGTCTGTGGGCCACCTCATCCTCATCAAAATGAATGGCATCGTTTTGCGGAAATCTTGGATACCGGCAACACTGCACAAGAATTGGGGGAGGGGTAAGAAGTGGCGTGATGGGGCTTCCCTGGAGATCCAGCGGTCAAGACTCCCTGCTTTCACTGCAGGGGGCACAAGGTCAACCCCTGGCCCATGGACTAGGATCCCATGTGCTGTGAGACCAAAAAAAAAAAAAAAAAAGCCTTGAACTGAATAAAAATGAAAATACAACATATCAACTTTAAAAAATTATATGGAAACTTATATTACCATATGTAAACTGGATAGCCAATGGGGATTTGCTGTATGGCTCAGGAAACTCAAACAGGGGCTCTGTATCAACCCAGAGGGGTGGGATGGGGAGGGAGGTGGGAGGGAGGTTCATGAGGGAGGGGATGTATGTACACCTGCGGCTGACTCATGTTGAGGTTTGACAGAAAACAGCACAGTTCTGTAAAGCAATTACCCTTCAATAAAAAATAAATTAATTTTTAAAAGATTACCAAGAAAATTATATGGGAAAAGTAACAACAACAAAAAAAAGAGGAAATGGAGTGAATGGGAGACACGTGGGGCGTAAATGCAGTGCTCATGAGAAAATGCATTTATGGCTAAATTCACCCAAGTTCCGCATCTGCACCTGGGAGATTTAAACTAGCCATTAAATAGCACACAGATGGCACTTGCATTGCCAAAAGGGGTAGAGTATTAGAGAGAGGAGATGGAGCTAAAGGCTTGGTCCTTTCTGTGACAGGTTCTGTGCAGGACTGTGAAACTATGCCTGCATTTCCTCAGCCCCAGAAGAATCAAGCTCCTGTGGCAGAAGTGTCTTTCAGTAGAATGTTCTAGAGAGTCACAGTCTTGGTAACAACGATGGAAATCAAGCTCCTGTAACAGGAAGTGTCTTTCAGTAGAATGTTCTAGATGAATCACAGCCTTGGTGACAACGATGGAAGAGAAAAAAAATTAGCAATAATATTTCTTTGCCCCTGGGCAACATTGTCCTAGTTTTCAGCTCCAAAGGAAAACCTGAGGAGAGATTCGGGTGTCCCCGAGATGTGCAGACCCAAAGAAGAAAGCTGCCTTCCTGGAGTTCCAGGCAATAAAAGGAGCTTCAAGAATTTCTCTAACAGACTTTGTACATTTACTTACTCTAGGAAGGGTCACGGGACAAAGGTGCTAGCTGGACCTGGCCCAAAGCAAATACAATAAAGTCTTTGTTATTTGGTGTGTGTCAATTAGATTAACAAAAAATGATACTTAACCCAGTTACCTACTTTTCCCATGAACTTTTTCAGATCCTTCATTTGAACATATGGAAGCTATGGTTTTGATTTAAAAAGATAAAAGGATTTAAGCTTCTACTACTGGTTTGTTTTCCTGGCTCAGTGATTAAGGGGACAAAGTGAAATATATACGTATGATGTTGTTTCTATCTAAATCAGTCTTTTACAAAAGCTCATTTTTTTCCTCCAGATCCACTTGAGTTTTTTTTACTTTCTAAATGCACTTTAAAACATATTCATCGTTGTGATTTCTTGGGAACTTCTGAGATCTGTTTCACTTTCCCTGCCCTTATGCTGTAACCCAGCACTGCCCGCTAAAAATAGAATGTGAGCCAGGAATGCAAACACATATGTGATTTACAATTTTCTAGTCACTGCATTCAAAAAGAAAAACAAGTGAACTTTATTTTACTATTATATTTCACATAGCTTAATATCTAAAATAGCATTCCGACAAGTAACCAACATAAAAATCATTGAGCCGTGTTGCATTCTGGCTCCCGTGCTGAATCTTTGAAACGCCATGTGCACCGTGCGCTCACCGGGCATCTCACTCCAACCAGCCACACATGGCCGGCAGCTTAGGCAACCCTGAAGAAAGCTGTGCCCTTCCTCCCAGAAAGCCTCTCACCAGCACATGTTCCCCATAAACTGTCAGGAGATCCATGAACTCCTGGAAGCTACCTTGCACTTCCTGTCATAAAGTAATCCCAAACTGTCAAAGTTCCATCACTAACCTCACAGTTTTTCTTACTGTTGTCCTTTGGGGGTTCTATAAACTATTTAAAAAGAAAATGTTACATCATATCTGTGTATGAAAAATGTGTCCTTTACCAAAAGATAACTGTAAAAAAAACAGTTAACCATATTTTTATTACTTTTAAATTTGAAGTATAGTTGATTGACAATGTTTCAGGTATACAGCAAAGTGATTCAATTTCGCAAGTATATACTTATATATGTTTGTATATGTATATCTTCCCGATAGCTGAGTTGGTAAAGAATCTGCCTGCAATGCAGGAGACCCAGTTCAATTACCGGGTCAGGAAGATCTGCTGGAGAAGGGATAGGCTACCCACTCCAGTATTCTAGGGTTTCCCTTGTGGCTCAGCTGGTAAAGAATCTGCCTGCAATGCCAGAGACCTGCAGGTTCAGTCCCTGGGTTGGGAAGATCCCCTGAGGAAGGGAAAGGTTACTCACTAGTCCGTGGAGTCACAAAGAGTCGGACACGACTGAGCAACTTTCACTTGTGTGTGTGTATATATACTTTTCAAATTCTTTTCCATTATGGGTTATTATAAAATACTGAATATGCTTCCCTGTGCCATACACTAAGTCCTTGCTGGTTATCTTTTTATGCATAGGAGTGACAAAGAGTCGGACACGACTGAGCAACTTTCACTTGTGTGTGTGTATATATACTTTTCAAATTCTTTTCCATTATGGGTTATTATAAAATACTGAATATGCTTCCCTGTGCCATACACTAAGTCCTTGCTGGTTATCTTTTTATGCATAGGAGTGTGTATCTGTCACTCCCAAACCACTAATTTATCCCTCCTTCCTTTCCCCTTTGATAACCATTAGTTTTCTCTATGAGTCTCTTTCCATTTTGTAAATAAGTTCATGTGTATGATTTAGAAGTATTTAACTGTTAATTTGTTTCAGTTGCTCATTGGTAGACCTGCCTCCTAAATCCATCTTTCCTAACACTTGCCCCACCGAGGGCGCTGCACACCAGAGGAGAGCTTCCTCTAAGGCTTGCTGAATCAGGTGCAACAGTAGCCCAGGGTCTCTGGAGACACAGTACTAAGTCGTTACAGCAACTAACTGGCTGAGCTGCTAAGTCTGCACAGGAGGGTACGGACCAGAGGCAAACAGCTGGGCAGAGTCATTCACTTGGGCGTGGTTCATGGACAAGAGAATCGTGGGGCTTTTTTTCTACTCATGAATGTTCTTCCCTAATTCTGTTTGCCAGGATGGAGTTTGAGCTCTGCCCTTGGGAGGAATGGGGCTGCAGGTGGGGGTGACCGGGGTTGAAGACTCCGATGAGGTTTGCTCTCAGCTTCAAGGTCTGGGCTTTTGCTCTCCCGTCTCCACCGGCTTCCTCCTGTCCCAGTGCCTCTGGTGGGGTCCTGTGGACAGAGGGGAGGGGCAGCCAGTGACTGGTCACTTGAGCTTCCTGCAGCATTCCCAGGCTGCAGATTCAAATGCCAGCAAAAGCAGAGCAGGGAACTTAAATGAGATACTTCTCAAGGAATTGGAAGTTTGAGCTTTTGAGTTGAAGTGTCCTCTTCTTTCATATGTTGACTCTTTATTATTATTATTATTATTATTTAACATTAGATACACTTAATTAGGACACTGATGCAGGGTGCTCTATGCCAACAAGTGCCAGTTAAGGCTTCACTCTGAACATCAGTGGTGCTCCTCCAACAGGACTGGCTCCCTGCCTTTTGTTGACATCACAGTGGGAGAGGGGAACGCAGGGACGTCTCTAGCCTTGGGGACCTCATAACAAAGGACAGTTCTGCCCCCAAAGATCTGTCCTGCTGCCGATGCTGTAATGCCCCAGCTGCTGTTTTTGTTCAGTCACTCAGTTGTGTCCGACTCTTTGCAACCTCATCAACTACAGCACAACAGTCTTCCCTGTCCTTCACCATCTCCCAGAGTTTGCTCAAACTCATGTCCATTAAGTCGATGATGCCATCCAACCATCTCATCCTCTGTTGTACCCTTCTGCTCCCACCTTCAATCTTTCCCAACATCAGGGTCTTCTTCAATGAGTCAGCTCTTCGCACCAGGTGGCCAAAGTATTGGCAGTTCAGCTTCAGCCCCAGCTGAGAAACACTAAAAGAATAATGGGAATTCTCTATGTTCCCAATAAGGTGTCCAAGTTCCACTTGGGTTGGGGCCAGGGCCCTGTTTGGTAATGAGGAGGAAATGCATTTTCCAGGAGCATCTATTTCCTTCTGGGTGCACAGGCGTGACAGACAAAGTATGTTTCAAGCATTGGAGGTTTCTGACCACCTTTGGCTTATCTCACATTTCTGCAAAATTTTGCGAAAACACTGTAGAGAAAGACTCTGCTCTCTCTTCTCTGTCTCTAGTGTGCTCCCACCCTTCAGAGCTCTGACTTTTTTGTTCAAAATGACTTTCAAATAAAGGGACCCCGAGGACAGGACTTGATTCTAGGTTTATAAATAAGTGAAGGTCTGAGTTGCAAGATTCTGTTATAGGAAAGTTCAGCTGAACTGTTTATCCGTTCATCCTTTGGAAAGAGTTACGCTACAGATGTAGCCTTCTGGGATGGGTACATCGTTGCTCGCCCTTGTCTGAACAGACTGAGTTTCCCCTGATTCTCTGCTCCACACCCACTCCAGTTCAGGTGAGGAGTTTCCTACATTTTGTTCAGTGATAGCTTCCTTCCCTGAACCTGCAAGGGTCTATATGATCCAGTGTCTGAGATTCATATAAATGATGAGGGGTTTTGTCCCTTAGACTTATCAGTTCAGTTCAGTTCAGTTGCTCCGTTGTGTCTATCTCTTTGTGACCCCATGGACTGCAGCACGCCAGGCTTCCCTGTCCATTGTCAAGTCCCAGAGCTTACTCATACTCATGTCCATCAAGTCACTGATGCCATCCAACCATCTCGTCCTCTGTCATCCCCTTCTCCTCCTGCCTTCAACTTTTCCCAGCATCGGGGTCTTTTGCCATGAGTTGACTCTTTGCATCAAGTGGCCAAGTATTGGAGTTTCAGTTTGAGCATCAGTCCTTCCAATGAATGTTCAGGACTGATTTCTTTTAGGATGGACTGGTTGGATCTCCTTGCAGTCCAAGGGACTCTCAAGAGTCTTTTCCAACACCACAGTTTAAAAGCATCAATTCTTTGGCGCTCAGCTTTTTTATAGTCCAACTTTCACATCCATACATGAGTACTGGAAAAACCATAGCTTTGACTAGACAGACCTTTGTTGGCAAAGTAGTGTCTCTGCTTTTTAATATGCTGCCTAAGTTGGTCATTGCTTTTCTTCCAAGAAGCAAGTGTCTTTTAATTTCACAGTTGCAGTCACCATCTGCAGTGATTTTGGAGCCCCTACAAAAAATAGTCTGTCACTGTTTCCATTGTTTCCCCCTCTATCTGCCATGAAGTGATGGGATCAGATGCCATGATCTTCATTTTCTGAATGTTGAGTTTTAAGCCAACTTTTCACTCTCCCCTTTCACTTTCATCAAGAGGCTCTTTAGTTCTTCTTCTCTTTCTACCATGAGGGTGGTGTCATCTGTATATCTGAGGTTATTGATATTTTTCCCGGCAATCTTGATTCCAGCTTGTGCTTTTATCCAGCCTGGCATTTCACATGATGTACTCTGCCTAGAAGTTAAATAAGCAAGGGTCTATATGAGCAAGGGTGACAATATACAGCCTTGATGTACTCCTTGCCCCGTTTAGAGCCAGTCTGTTGTTTCATGTCCAGTTTGCTTCTTGACCTGCATACAGATTTCTCAGGAGGCAGGTCAGGTGGTCTGGTATTCCCATCTCTTGAATAATTTTCCACAGTTTGTTGTGATCCACACAGTCAAAAGATTTGGCATTAGTCAATAAAGCAGAAATAGATGTTTTTCTGGAACTCTCCTGCTTTTTCAATGATCCAGCAGATGTTGGCAATTTGATCTCTGGTTTCTCTGCCTTTTCTAAATCCACCTTGAACATCTGGAAGTTCATGGTTCACATGCTGTTGAAGCCTGGCTTAGAGAATTTTGAGCATTATTTTGCTAGTGTATGAGATGAGTGCAGTTGTACGGTAGTTTGAATATTCTTTGGCATTGCTTTTCTGACAGAATGTGGTCCACTGGAGAAACAAATGGCAAACCACTTCAGTATTTCTGCCTTGAGAACCCCATGAACAATGTAGACTTATCAAGGCTTCTCATAATCTCTCATCTATCTCTAAGTTTTTAGTGAGTGTCACGTGGAAATGTTAAAGTATATAAGACAATGAGTTTTTAAAATAGATATCATTCATGCCACCAAAAGAGAAGATAGAACTTTCCCACACCACAGAAGGTTTTCTCAGCCTCCTCTGCCCCCATCAGACCCTCACCCTCACCCTAAGACCTACCATTATTCTGATTTCTATCATCATTGACTCACTTGTTACCTGAGCTTCAACTTCCTGTGCAGGTAATTACATAAGTACTCTCTTGTATGTGATGCTTTTTGCTGAACTGAGACGTTCTCACATATTGGTGCAGGTATCAGTGCTTTCTTTTTATTACTGAGCAGCACTGATTACGTGAATATATCAATACTTCATTGCTGTGGTTGTGTTAGTCACTCAGTCATGTCCCACTCTTTGCAGCCCCATAAACTATACCCAGCTAGCCTCCTCTGTCCATGGAATTCTCCAAGCAAGAATATTGGAGTGGGCAGCCATTCCCTTCTCCAAGGGATCTTCCTGACCCAGGGATTGAACCTGGGTCCCCTGCATTGCAGGCAAATTCTTTACCATCTGAGCCCCCTATCGATTCTCCTGTTGGTAGACATTTGAGTCGTTTCTGGTTTGGGGCTGTCTTTTGGAGAACGTGTACATTTCTGTTGGATGCAGACCAAGGAGTAGAAATGCTGGATCGTAGAGTGGATGTATGTTTAATTTTACAGGAACTTCCTAACAGCTTCCTAAAGTGGTTGCACAAACTTACAGCCACATGAGACTTCTAGTTGCCCCATTTCCTCTCCAGCACTTGATAGTGTGGGGCTTTTTAATCTGAGTAATTCTGATTGGTATGTAGTGGTGTCTCTTTGATGTGCATTTTCACCTACAATAAGTGAGTCATAAAAACTCCTGAATTCATGAAGAAGCTTTTAAAGTCTTGGCTCAGTCAGCTACACATATAGTTGAAGTAACCCTTTGCAGGAATCCTAACTACTTCTCCTTCCTGAGAGATGCGGTGCCTAATTGTGCGATCATCCTCACTTTCTCAAATGTGGAAATGCCTCAGCCACAATCTCAGTGCGCTATCGCCAGAGCGTGCCCTGATGAACAGGGTGCACTGGGTGCTGGCACTGATGCCGAGGGCACTTGGCAGTGAGTCACAGCCTGCACCACAAGTACTCAGAGCATGTTTGTGCAGCACCAACTCTGTTCCCTCTGCTGAGGAGAGAGGAAGCAATGCGGGCCGAGGCTCAGTCCCCCTCTTGAAAGGCTCACAGTCTCGAGAGGGAGTCAGAAAGTGAGCAGGCGAGTGGCGTGCAGTCTGCGTGCTTTGAGAAATCGGTGTGGCAAGATGCTGGGAGAGAGCAAGGAAGAGGGAGAACCCCAACCTTTGTTTCAGAGAGAGAGGGAGGCCCCCCCCCAGGCAGGGCAGCCGCAGTGAGAAGTGAGGAGAGGAGCCTCTGGACAGGGGGCTACTGCTGGAGTATCAGGCTCGTGCAGGAGGGTGCGGGCAAAGACACAGCCAGGGTGTCATCCAGGCCAGATCATGCAGGGGGTGCCTAGGCAACGATGGATTCCGCAGAGTCCCAGCCTGGAGAAGCTCCTTCTCTGCTTACCCACCAGGAGAAGGAGTCAAGACTTCCCTTTGGCTGTTACCTCTGAGTTTGACTTCCACTCACCTTTTGAAATTAAATTGCCTGGTGTTCGACATCTTCCTAACTACTTACCTGGACCTGAACACATTTTCTGTTAAAGCAGTTTGCAGCCAGCGTGTACTTCCTCATAGACGGTAGCCTGAAAATTGCGCTTTCTCCTCTCGAGTTGCCTTTTTCTTACACACCGTCCAGACCCATGTCCCTAGCTGCCAACAGAGTTCTATATGCCCGGTGTCAGTTTTCCTGCAGAATGGAGTTTTATTCTCAGTGTTAATACCTGTCCTTAAAAAAAAAAACAAAAACTTTTGATTTTGTATTCAGGTATAGCCAGTGGACAATGCTGTAATAGTTTCACATGAACAGTGAAGAAACTCAGCCCTACATATACGTGTATCCATTCTCCCCCAAACTTCTCTCCCATCTAGGCTGCCACATGACACTGAGCAGAGTTCCTCATGCTACATACTAGAGATTGCCATACTGAGTGAAGTTAGACAGAGGAGAAATACCATATGTCATCCCTTACCTGCAGACTCTAAAAAGAAATAATACCAGTGAACTTACCCACTCACAGACTTAGAGAACAAACTTCTGGTTGCCAGCAGGAAGAGAAAGTTAGGGAGTTTGGGAATGGATGTATACACTCTGCTGCTGCTGCTAAGTCGCTTCAGTTGTGTCTGACTCTGTGCAACCCCACAGATGGCAGCCCACCAGGCTCCCCCATCCCTGGGATTCTCCAGGCAAGAACATTAGAGTGGGTTGCCATTTCCTTCTCCAAGGCATGAAAGTGAAAAGTGAAAGTGAAGTCTCTCAGTCATGTCTGACTCTTCACAACCTCATGGACTGTAGCCCACCAGGCTCCTCCATCCATGGGATTTTCCAGGCAAGAGTACTGGAGTGGGGTGCCACTGCCTTCTTCGTGTATACACACTACCATGTTTAAAATGGATAACTAAGAATCTACTGTATATGTTCTTCTGATTGGAGGAGGGAGGCAGACATTCACATTTCTAATCAAACATCTTCTCATCTAAACCAGGTCAGTCCTGATCATGTCCAAAATCTCCTCCCTTCAGCACAGCAGAGGAGGCCCTTGGGTATAGAGTGCCCTACTCAGTCATATTTAACAACACTAACATAACATGTATCCCTTTCCATTTTCCAACCACATGACACATAGCAACTCTCTTAATCTTCACCCCAACCCTAGAGCTGGACAGTGTCATCTCCATTGACAGATGGGGAACCGAGGAAGCAAAGAGGGTGGTTAACTTGCTCACATCGTGGTGGGACGTGAACCCACCCATTCGTTCCTGTAACTGATGAACCACGATGCTGCCGTGGCTTCCTAGTGAGATCTTGAAGAGAAATGAAGAGCAACAGAGTTAATCCAGCAAACGCTGATTGAGCAACTGCCTGGGGGCTGAGTCAGCAACATCTTTGCCCCAGAAATTCTTCACCTATTTGACATGACAGAGGGGAAATGTTTGCAATGCAGTGCAGACCCGAAGAAGAAAGAGACATGAAATTAACCAAGCCTGGGGAAGGGAGAGGGGGGCTTGAGCTTTAAAGACAGGCTTAGCCTTTGTGAAAAGGTATAAACAGAAGGCATTTGGAAGGGGTCAATGTGTGCTAGGGGTGGGAGGTGTAAGGTGTGTGGGGGGAGGTGAGGTGGGAGACAGGACAGGTCAGGGAGCAGCTGTGGGGCTGGTCAGAGGGTCTCCTTTGCGGACTGGAGAGCAGGGCTCATCTGGCACCCAGGGTGAAGCCTTGTGGGTGTTGTGCAGAGGGCAGAGGAGATGGAATGTTGCCATTGCTGTAAGCCAGGAGAGGATGAAAGCTAGCAGTGCAGGGCATCTGGAATCTAGGCATATCGGATGGGATGGCAATAAAATATGGCATCTGAACCACAACATGCAGAGAGACGACGTGATGGGAAAGGACAGACAGGAAGAACAAGAGAGGCAAAGAGGAAGAAAGAAGGAGAAAGAGAGAATGATGTTTGCTAAAAGGGAGCAGGGGAAAAGAGAATGAACAAAGCGTGGAAGGTGCAAAAAAGAAAATATGTCAGGATCGGTACCTTACCAATATCTCATGATAACCTTACTGGCAAAAAGCTACATATGACCAAGACTTTGGGAAGTGTTTTCTCAGCCAGCTTTTGTGTTGGTGGCTCTCCAGTGTTACCAGTCACACCTCTGTAACCCCGCCCATTGCAATTACTTCTATCTGTAGATAATTTGTCAGGCTTATGTAAGACTTCATTTAGGAGCATTGCCTTGGCATGCAGAGAGCTTCCAGACTTTACACACCAGCAGAAACATGTTATCTGAAGAGTGCAAGAAAGCAAATTAAATTCATTGCTCAGCAGCCCAGCAGCAAACAAGTGCTGCTCTATGGGACATTGTCAGAATAACGCTTTTCTTAAAAAAAAAAAAAAAGACATTTGAAATTCAGCCTCACCAGTCTGAATTCACCAACCCCAAGAAGCTTCAAACAGACAGGAAGCCTTATTCAAGCCCGATTACTCTTGTCCTCTTTGCCAGCAATAAGCAGCGGAATTAGTAGAGGGAATGATTTCTCTCTGCAATGATGCTCCTCTGGCTGGGTGGCAGCAAAAGTTCTCATCGTCACAGGGCCCGCGGACATGGATAAGGTAGCATGTCAGGTGTTAGCTGTCCAGGCAGCCTCCTGGTGTGAGAGGCGTCTCCTTTCACCGCGGGGTTAGGTTACCACCAGCTTCGCTCATCTTCCTGCCACAGGGCTGGCTCCTGGGAGTGGGCTGGAGGCATGGTGTGGAATCCCAGAGCCAGACAACAGCCCCGCGTCATGAACCGTTGGCCTGGGAGCATGATGTGGCGGAGCCCGGACAGTCGTGACGCCGGCCGGGCGTCACTCCGCGCTGGCATCTAAGGTGCATTGCAAGAGCGTCTAATTGAGATCGCTCAGCCTCAGAAGCTCGGGACGTGGCGATGGGTCCCAAGCAGTTTCTTGGCTGAGAAAGGCTTCTTTCCACCTGGCTTGGAGGCCGACGAGGAGTAGGTCATGCTGAGGGTGTGGAGACGTGAGAGACCCTGAGAGCCCGGAGGACTGTGGGGTAAGTGTCCAGCCCTCCAGGACAGCTCCTCTCCATGTGGAAGCTGGCGGGGCTTTAGTTACAATTCTGGTGTGGGGTCAAGGCCTCTTCCATCTTCAGGGCACGCGCTTCCAGTAGCCGACTCTCCTTAAAGTTCTAACGTGTCACTGCTGAGGGTAAGATTCTGCAAATGTACTTTGATTTCATTGGTACAAATAATGTACCAATAGTTCTCAGCTGTCTTGAACTGGAGTTCAGAGATAAGGCAAAGAAATTATCAGTCCTGGATTTCAGGCTTTTTCGGGGGAAGATCAGGGGGGAAAGAACAGTAAAGGGATAGAGATTGTAATGCTGTGTTGTCTAAACTTTAAATTGTTAAGATTTGTGAAAGAAAAACTATCTACTTATTTTTAAATAGAATATCAAAGGCATGTATGAATAGGCCATTGAAATCAGTTCCTAGTGCAGCACTTTGTAGGACAAAGAATTTCATCACAAGCCACACCTGAGGGGAGTGTGAGGGGGTGTCCCATGGAGATTGTGGCTTCAGGGGTGCTCCATGTTCCCCAGGAAAGGCGGGGAGACCTGGGGGTCTTCAGTCTGGAGAAAAGGCTGCCAGATACAGCTGTTTTCAAGTTGAAGGATGAGGTCCAGGGTAAGGAGATTGCTTATCTTACATTTCTCTAAGAAAAGGATTTCATTCTTTGGAGAAGGGGATGACAGACGTCTTTGACAGCCTGATTTTTGAAAAACCACATGGACTTGCTTCTCAGAAAGTGTACTTATATAAATGCAAGATCAAACCATAATATCTGGGATTTCATGGAGCCTTATAAAGCCTGTGTGGGACAGGCAGTGGGACTGAGTGAATGGAAATTTCAGGATTTGGTTGGAGAGAAGGAAGAATTCTCAAAGCGTATGGCAGGTCCTCCCATGGAGCTGGGCTTTTTGTCGTGGGATTCCTTTCCCATCACTACATGAATGGGCGTGTGAGCTTCAAATGCACAGAGGTGGCGGTCTGGACACGGGTGATGCTGTTTCTAGCTGTGCATCCTCAGACAAACTATTTACCCTCCTAGGACAAGGCGATGGTGCCCCACTCCAGCACTCTTGCCTGGAAAATCCCATGGGCGGAGGAGCCTGCTGGGCTGCAGTCCATGGGGTCACTAAGAGTCGGACACGACTGAGCAACTTCACTTTCACTTTTCACTTTGATGCATTGCAGAAGGAAATGGCAACCCACTCCAGTGTTCTTGCCTGGAGAATCCTAGGGACGGGGGAGCCTGGTGGGCTGCTGTCTGTGGGGTTGGACAGAGTCTGACATGACTGAAGCGACTCAGCAGGAGCAGCAGCAAGTACCCTCCACTCCACTAAGAAGCTGAGATCAAAGCTATCATGGAGTGGCCAGGCTTATTCCATGACAAAGGGTGTATAAAATGCCTATCCCCGTACTAGAGAACATGAAGAGCAAAAATCAACTTTTCTAAGTAATTCTCGAAGATAATGAGTTGAAAGAGCAAGAAAAAACCCACTTCCTGCCTATGCATAAGTTCTTTATAATTTATGTTCCTTTTTGACTCTTAAGAATATTTGAGGCAGCATTCTTGCTTTGCGTGGGAAGCCTAACTCCAAATATGTACCAGATTTGTATTAAGAAAAAAAAAAACCCTTTTGAAATGCATTGAAAGGTGATAATATGTATACTCAAGTTTTGTGGGTTTTTTTTAAGCATTCTGACCAAAGTGTGAATGAACACTGTAGAAAATGAAAGGTACTTGAGATGATTCAAGTGTTTTCAAGAAGCAGAAACTTATCCTAAATTTCTCTTTAACAGAAGAGGAAATGAGGTTGCATTTTATGGTAACTTAATAATGGGAAAGAAAAGTAGCTATACATCAGGTGGAAGGTGATAATGCTAAATAATCACAGAGTATGGCAGTTAAATGCCTGGCTTTGCAGTGCTAGGAAGGAACCTAGTTTTCCAAGCCCTTCGGTACTGGGCTTCTGAAAGTGTCCAGTGGGGTATGAACTGGAGGAGACAAACACTTAGTCCCATGGGAGGCGGGATATTAGCAGCTGACGGCTCCACGAAACAGCTCCAGAGTAATTTGCTGCAATGTGAATCATATTTAATTCCTCAAGTATGTGTGGCACCCCAACTACAACCAGAGCTGTTCTGGGGGTGATACTGTGTGGGAAGGTGGGGGTACGGCAGGAGTGACCCTCCCCTACAAGGACCATAAGCCAGATTGGCACCTTGAGCACACGCTGCTAAAAAAATGAGTGGGGTGGGCAAGGAGGCCCCAACTTACTGAGAAGAAAGAGGTAAGATGGGTTGAAGTTGGTGACAGCCTTCCTGGAGGAGGTGAGAATCAGGCTGAAAATAAGTAGGAATTTCTGTCTTTCCATCTCAGTTAGTGGAGGCCCCATTCATCTGGGTGTCCAGTCCAAAAACCTAGAAACCATACTTGCTTCCGCCTTCCCTCCCCACAAAGTCCAAACCTTTGGCAACTCCTACATCCTCTGCCCCCAAAATGCCTCTGGAGTCTGCACGTCTCACATCTCCATTGCCATCAGCCTGGGTCAAGGCACATCATTCCTCTGAAATGCGTCGATGGACTTGCCCTTTCCACGCTGGGCCCAGCCGCGAATCCATTTTCCATCAAGCAGACAGAAGCGCCACTGCTATTTCAACTCTTCTGAGGTCTCCATGGGGCCAAAAGCAAGGACCTCACTCCGTGCCACAGCCGACGAGGCCTGTAGGGTACGATCTTGCCGAAAGGTCTCACCCTGTTCTCTTAGCTCACGGTGGTCCAGCCACGCTGCCTTCCCATGACGCTGGGATCCAGTTAGACTCACAGCAGAGGAAAAAAGAATGTGAGCATTCCTGGAGGCCATCTAAAGAGATCGGCTCCAAATTCATCAGAAAGCTAGGTTTGATGATGATTCTGCCCCACAAACATGGGTGCATGAGTAGAAAATGTCAGCCGCATGGTGTGATCTCAAGGATTCCCCGAGGAAGGCTCTTTTTATATTTCACAATTTATCTCCCCCTCCAGCTTCATTTAACTCTTTCCCCAGATCATAGAGCTTATTAAATTCCCACTAGGAAGTACAACCAGTATTTACCATGTGTCAGTTACGGGAGCTCTAAGAAAAGAAGAGTGAAGACTTAGCTTTGGGCTTTCCCACTGGCTCAGCGGTAAAGAACTCTCCTGGCAATGCAGGAGGCACAGGTTCTATCCCTGATCCGGGAGGACCCCACATGCCACGGAGCAACTAAGCCCGTGCTCCACAACCACTGAACTAGAGCCCGGGAGCCTCACCTACCGAGGCCCGTGCGCCCAGAGCCCCGGCCCCGCAGGAAGAGGAGCCGCCCGCGTGCCGGAACTAGAGGGAGCCCACGCTCGGCAACAAAGACGTAGCGCAGCCAAAGCGGTGAGGGAGACAGAAGGCCTGCCTCCTCAGCGCCGTCAGGACAGCCGGGCACACCGGCCGTCGCAGCAGAAAGTCCTCTTGGTGAGGAGCTGGACCAGGCGCCGCGAGGACACGGGTTGGGACGTCCAAGTCTGACCTGGGGGCTCCAGAGGAGCTTCCTGGGAGAAACGCTGCTTCAGCTGAGACTTGGGGGAGTGGGTGTGAAGCAGAAGGCAGAGGCGAGTGTTCCGGTGTCCTCAGCAGGGGAAAGAGTACATGAGAGGATGGTGTTTAGGGTGGCATGACTCCCAGGGAAGCCAGGCATCCTTGACAGGGACATAGTGGGCCAGTGGGGTGCGGTGAGAGAACGGGAACCAGCTCTGAGAAGTGAGGACCGGTCTGTGCACACTAAGCCTGTCCAGCCATCAGAAGGTCTTCTGACACATCTGTAGCTCCTGACAGGTTTCAAACTGAGACGAGGCAGGTTTTAGAGAGCTTGCTCTGGAGAGAGTCTGCTGAGGAGGCAAGCCAGAGGCTGGCAGGCCGATGGAAAGGCTGTTTGGAAATCCAGCAGAGAGCTGAGGTTGGTACAGGCCCGCAGAGAGGCACAGAGAGTGAGAGAATCCAGAGGAGGGGTTTGGAAAGGCTCATCTGGAAGACTTGCAGATACACTTCATGCAGAAGGCGAGGGTGCAGAAGGGAAGAGCCACAAGGCCAACGCGTCACATTTCCACCGTGGGCAGCCTCTCCCGCAGCGAAGACAGGGAAAGCGGGCACAAATGGGCCACGGGGAGAAGATGAGGAGAAGCCACTGCTGACAGTGAGCTGTGCAGCTTCTTTATCAGAGAGCAGGTTTTCTCTGTGGCGTGGGCTCTGTAAATTCTGAAAATTGAAGGCTGGAAGAGTCCATGAGATGCAGAGAGAGAAGGTACCTTAGAGAACCATTGAGGCCTCCTTAATTTTAGGTTCTTCTGTCATTCAAATACAGTATTAAAGGGAAACACTGGTCTGCCAGGGAATAGTCAGGCTCTTTCCAGCCCCATTACTCTGGGATATCTGTGTTCCCATTCTCCACAGTCAAGGTATGCCCAGAATCTTCTCTGCTATAGACAAGTGGCTTGCAGCCCTTTGGGGACTAAACGTGTTTCCTCATCCCAGTTGGTTTCACATCCCTACCTAAGTCCTCGTTTACATTTTGGATGAGTGAATGTCTGGACCACGGGGTGTTTTATGAGCTTTGTAGACATGTGAATGTGAAAGAGACAGGAGGCGCAGAGAGAGATGGCAGCAGATATGCATGAGTCATTAAGTTAATTCCTGTGACATCATCCCACTGCAGCTGAAGCCTTCTGAGATGAGGGCCTCTTGTTTCTGTTGTGGTTTAGACTCGTATTAAACAGTGGGCTTCCATGGGAAAGACAGTTCCCTTACCCAAAGGTTTCCCGGTCTCAGCACTGCTGACCTTTGGGACTGGATAATTCTTTGTGGTAGGGGCTGTCTTGTGCATTGCAGGGTATTTAGCAGCATCTCTGGCCTTACAACAAAGGTCCATCTAGTCAAGGCTTTCGTTTTTCCAGTAGTCATGTATGTATATGAGAGTTGGGCTATAAAGAAAGCTGAGCATTGAAGAATTGATGCTTTTGAACTGTGGTGTTAGAGAAGACTCTTGAGAGTCCCTTAGATTGCAAGGAGATGCAACCAGTCCATCCTAAAGGAAATCAGTCCTGAGTGTTCATTGGAAGGACTAATGCTGAAGCTGAAACTCCAGTACATCCGCTACCTGATGCAAAGAACCACCTCATTTGAAAAGACCCTGATGCTGGGAAAGATTGAAAGTGGGAGGAGAAGGGGACGACAGAAGATGAGATGGTTGGATGGCATCACTGACTCAATGGACATGAGTTTGAGTAACCTCCAGGAGTTGGTGATGAACAGGGAGGCTTGGCGTGCTGCAGTCCATGGGGTCACAAAGAGTCAGACACGGCTGAACGACTGAACTGAACTGAACTGACCTGGCCTCACTTACTAGATGCCAGTAAAGAGCTCCCCAGACCCAACCGTGACCACTGGACACGTCTCTAGACATTGCCAAACGCCCACGGATCACCCCAGCTGAGAACCCTTGTTCAGAGCCATTGTTCTCAGCACACTGTGCTCAGATCAGAGCCTCCACATCAAATGAAAACTCACGCTGTTTAGAAGACACGGCAGAAGCACACAGCAGAGTATTAGCCGTAAAGCAGAGGGTGAAATAGTGCCGTTTCCACAACATGAGTGGACCTAGAGGCGGTCACACTAAATGAAGTCAGTCAGGAAGAGAAGGACACATGGAATCACTCATATGTGGAATCTGATTTTAACAATGATAAGAATAGACTTACCTATGAAACAGAAATAGACTCACAGACATAGAACAAAATCTTAAGGTTATCAAAGGGGGAAGATAGAGGGAGGGATAAATTGGAAGCTTGTGATTAACATACTCACACTACTATACATAAAATTATAACCAATAGGAACCTACTATATAGCCTAAACAATTCTACGCAATATTCTGTAATAACAAATGGGGAAAGGATCTGTGAGAGAATAGATGTGTGCATACGTATAGCTGTATGTATAACTGAACCGCTTTGCTCTACACCAGAAACGAACAGGGCAGCATAAATCAGCTATATTCCAATAAAATGTTTTAAAAAAGAGAACTCATTAGAAGTGCAAATTCTATGAGAAAAAAAAAACTCTAGGTGTGGGGCCAGTGATCTGTGTTTGAAAAGCCATCCATTTGATTCTGATCAACACTAAAATTTGAAAAGCACAGCTTTAGAGCAAATGAACAGTCACTAAAGTCTCATCAGAAATAGTTACTTATGTTAAAAAAAAAGATTTTGGAAAAGGAAGATTTTCTCTCTTTTTCTTTCCCTTTAAGAAAGAAGTACAAGAAAGTACAATACAACATTTTATTTCTGCAAGACAAAGATTTTTTTCTATTTTAATTGGAGGCTAATTACTTTACAATATTAAGGCAAAGATTATTGATAAATAGTTCCCTGTCATGGGAAATTCTTTTGGATAAACAGTTTTTAAATCACATGAAATGTGTGTTACTCTGAACAGAGTTCTTTTTACTTTAGTTCACAAAGATCTGATAGTGTGATTGGGTATCAGAGTGACCAGGAGAGATTTTAAATAAGCACATGGAAAACTTTCTGCAAGTGGAATAGAGATGTGGCGCAGAGCTTGCTGTCAGGGCGGCAGACCTGCGGCTGCCCGGTGCCCTACGGCGTTTGAGGACAAAGGGAGGTGTCTGTGTCCGGGAGACTTGCCTTTGCTCTCTTGCTTAGCTTCCTTTGTCGCTTATTCAGTTGCCCCTTTTCCACCCAAAACAGGACTACATGAGAGGGTGGAGTTCTCTGATTCATTTAAATAGCAGGTGGATAGCACATCCTACAAATTATAAACATTCAGACAAAAGTTATATTCTTCAAGTATATTTTCCATTTCTGGGAGTTGCTAAGAAATTCAGTGATGTTGACATCTTTAAGAAATGCCTTTGGGACCCCAAACTTTAGATTGGATTTTAAAATAATTTTATCAGAAAAAGAAATGATGTTCCACTCAAGTAGTTGTTTATAAGGGGGGGCTGCTGCTGCTGCTGCTGCTGCTAAGTCACTTCAGTCGTGTCCAACTCTGTGTGACCCCAATAGACGGCAGCCCACGAGGCTCCGCTGTCCCTGGGATTCTCCAGGCAAGAACACTGGAGTGGGTTGCCATTTCCTTCTCCAATGCATGAAAGTGAAAAGTGAAAGGGAAGTCACTCAGTCATGTCTGACTCTTTGCGACCCCATGGACTGCAGCCCACCAGGCTCCTCCATCCATGGGATTTTCTAGGCAAGAGTACTGGAGTGAGGTGCCATTGCCTTCTCCATTATAAGGGGCCAGTATACCAAGTGAAAGAAGATACATTTAGTAAGACTTTGTTCATTAATTTATTTTTTTGTGTGTTGATTTGTTAAAAAAAATTTTTTTTGTCGACTGGATAACAGTGAATAAGACAAACATTTGTTCTCTGACTTCACAGAGCCTACTGTTTTGTAATCAGAGGAAACAGAAGGCAAATAATGCAGTAGTTCAAATTCAGGTTCGTGTCCTGTTCATGGATTATGAAATTGACTCACCAGTCCCAGATAGCTTTCATGACTGTTTCTTTGAGAAACAAGCTAGAATAAAACGAAGAAAGTGGGCCCCACTCTGCCACAGCTCTTAAGTGTGCTATTTCATGAGATGGTCGTTTCTGTTGTATGTGAGGGCATAAATCAAAGTAAAACACTTCTTGTTATGAGTTTCAAAAGTTTGAAAAATGCTGAAATTTTTAAAATAAATGAGTAACTGAAACGATTTCAATTGCAATACATGCTGTAAAAGGGCTAAAGAGTGAAGACAGAAAAATCACAAAAAGATGTCCAGTGCAGGGAGGCAGAACCAACATTAGTGTGTGGTCAGACATGGTCTGTCTGCTGAAGGGCCCCACCACCTGTCCCCAGCAAGGAGAGGGGCTGGCATAACCGAGGAGACAAGCCTTCCAGACAAAGGAAACAGTGAGGGCAAGGGTTCTGTTGAGGCGTCAGTACCTGCAGGGTGGCACCCTACATGGCAAAGGAAAAGGACAGTCCATCTTCTTCCTCCATAGGAAGGAAAATTCCAGAACTTTGGGTTGATAGAGTTACAAAGACGAAAGGAAGATGTGAACCTCTTCCATAAACACAAATACTTTAAAGACTTGGAATATCCTCAATTCAAGGAACTCGTAGTAAAGAAACATACGTTCAGTGAAAATTCAGCAAATATTTACTGAATTTTTACTGTGGGCAAATAATTTACTTATTGGCACATAATTACTCTAAAGGTGAATTTGAAGATAAACAGGAGTTTCAAGATGTAACTGTAAAGTTCTAAACACACATACACACAAAATCCAAAGATTGTGATTTACCTATTAATAAAACAGCTGGCCCTCTCCTTTTCGAGCATTTTGATTCCACATGCCTGGAAATTTACTTTCCTCAATTTGGCTTTATAACAAAGACTTCATTTACTCCAGAGAGTCTCTGCCTAACAGAATGGCTTCTGCCTAATTAGATTATCTGCTCTGCTATTTATTTCGAAAGATAGGGAGGTTCTGTATCCAATGGTGATTTTTCTGTTTCAGGGCCTCAAACAAAGTATTGTGACTTAGGGCCTCTGTTAACACCTGAATCCTGCACCCCAAGGCCCCCTGCTTCTTTCTGAGAACCCCAAGTTCAAAAGCAGCCCTTTGAAAGGCATTAAGCCTGTGTCTGTCACAAGCTTCCTGTGGCTGTGGTCCAGGCGAATGGCATTATTTCAGTGTCCCCTGTCTCCTCGCCGCCTCACTCAGTCCGCCGGCCCGAGCTCCGAGACAGCCCCGTGGCGCATCCTTCCCCTCACCTTCCTGCTGAGTTCCAGCCTGCAACTTCTTCAGCACCCAGCCTCCCACTTTCTTTGCCAAGTGGGCAAAGAAATTCACAGACGCTGTAGCAGTGACCACAAAAGCTATTTCCGTAGTTGACAACATAGTCCCATAGTCCTGCCTGGACAACAGTGGACTGTGGAGTCACAGGCCTTTGGCAAGTGGCCTGGAAACTCCAGAGATGATATTTATACATTAGCTTGAAACAACTAGAATCCAGTAAAAACTTTAGGACTGGACAGAACAAAGTCACAGGGAAATTCTTGAAGGATTCTTTAGGCAAAGAGTTTAAGACACAGTCCTTTGCAGTCATATCAAGAAAGTACTTCTTATTCTTTGAAGCCGTAATTTGAGAAGCTTCTAGAATACTTTTGAAAATTTTTTTTGTAAAGAAATAACTCAGAATTCAGAAATAGATTTCAGGTCAGAAATGTTATTTGTGGCATTACTTGTGTTTGAAAGTCGACCAAATATCCTTCAATAGGAGAATGTTAACTATTTAATGCTTTATCTATATAGTGGGGGTGTGTGTGCACGCTCAGTCGCTCAGCTGTGCCCGACTCCCTGTGACCCCATGGACCACAGTCCATCAGGCCTCTCTGTCCATGGAATTTTCCAGGCAAGAATACTGGAACATGTTGCCGTTTCCTCCTCCAGGGAATCTTCGAACCTGAGTCTTTTGCGTTTCCTGCATTAGCAGGTGGATTGTTTACCGCTGTAGCACCCGGGAAGCCCACATCTATATAGCAGAGGGTTTTGTCCTTCAAAGTGCTATTTATAAAGAGAGATTCACATAACAAAATGGTTAATGTTAGAGGGAAAAGAATACAAATCAGAATATGCCACAACTTCACCTCTATTATATTTGCAAAGAAAATGCATAACATGCATAGAAAGACTAGAAAGGAAATAAGAGTTGAGATATCTAGATATATTATAAATTTTCCTTATACTTTTCTATGATTATTGCTATCTTTCTACAATAGCATGGATTCCTTTTAGGTTCTAAGTGAATAATCTTTAACTCAAACATTATCATGTTATTTCTCCCCAGTAAATGTAGAAATAATTCATGGTTTCAGGTAGTCTTCAGCATACATATAGATTATATTTGCAAAGAAAATGCATAACATGCATAGAAAGACTAGAAAGGAAATAAGAGTTGAGATATCTAGATATATTATAAATTTTCCTTATACTTTTCTATGATTATTGCTATCTTTCTACAATAGCATGGATTCCTTTTAGGTTCTAAGTGAATAATCTTTAACTCAAACATTATCATGTTATTTCTCCCCAGTAAATGTAGAAATAATTCATGGTTTCAGGTAGTCTTCAGCATACATATAGAGCTGGGTAGGCTACTGAAAGCTGCTTGCCTACATCTGTGAGTATATACTCATTTACTTCCATCACAAATCATTGCCAAGTAATAAAGCAACATGAATATTTTACAATTTATTGTCGTTTGTATTTATAAAGCAATCAAGAATGCTCATACAAGATTTTCATTTTTTATTGCGAAGAAAAAGAGAAGGATCTATAATCATGGTTTGCTTTAAGGATGGGACCTTTATTTAGAACAAGATGTTATAGGATAATAAACCAGCTCATAATAAATAATATGCCTCCTGAATTAATTACTAAATTTTGTCAATTAACCGTAGGAAAGTGCAGAGAACTATTTGTATGCAGATGGATTTTAGCTTTCTGAAAGTTTCATCAGCCTTCCAAGCCCTGCCATGGTGACAGATTACAAGGTCATATATTTGATCTACAAGAGTAATGTGCCAGTTTAAGGACTCTGAGCCTGGACTGGAAAGGGGGTTGCAGCCTAACAAACACTTCACTCAGCTGTCAAACCATTTGCTTTGCCTTAGAAAAAAAAAATCAAGACCAGTTCTGATCACCTTGAAAAGTTGGTAATACGTCCACCTCCATCACTAGAGGCTCAGTTAGTCAGCTGTGAGCAGGCAAACACTAAGAAAACATTCACTCCTCTGTTTCAGAGAATTTCCCTCTTTCTTCAGCCCCGTTTATAATTTCTGTTCTCAGGGAGTGTGTATGAGGCACAGTTATCTTGGCCCAGGTGCTGTCCCTCAGTGCGAGGGACCAGATCCCTCTGGGGAAGACTGCTTTGTCAAGGACACTGTTGACAGATCCCTGCATCCTCCCACGGGTGGTCTAGCCCGGGCCTGGGATGTGCCAGGAAATGTAGACTCGGGGAGCTCTCATCTATCACAGCGATGAGCCTCCTGGAAATCAGAATTCCAGGTCACTAGTATTCCTCCTGTGTGCCAAAGTAAACCCAAACTCCTAATCCCCAGATGGCGGGGGGTTAATATTAAAACGTATAATGGTCTGTTAGTCTCTGGGCCAACGCAGTACAAACATCACTGAAGGGCTTTCATTCTGAAGCACATCTAATTGAACAAGCAAGGAAGTATGTTATCTATTAGAAAGGCCTCTTCAGAAGGAGCCAGTCCACTGAAGAAGGAGACAGACTCAGATTTCTTGGGAGCCAACTGAGTCTGAGAAAAAAAATTCTAAGAGATTTTAATAGAGGGAGCCAAAGCAGCAAGGCAAACCTGATTTTGAATCCTGTATAGAATCAAGTGTCCTGGGGCAAGTCCCGGTATTTCCTGTCAGTTTCTTTCCTTGTTAAAAAAAAAACAAAAATGGAGCAGAGTTCCCTGTGCTATACCGTAGGTCCTTGTTGGTTAGCTACTTCATATATATAGTGTCTATTTATATGTGTCAATCCCAAATTCCTAATTTATCCCTTGACCCCACCTTTCCCCTTTGGTAATCGTAAATTTGTTTTCAAGATCTACTTTGTAATAACCAATATGAGAAATCACTCAGAAAAAGAGTGGACACATATGTGTGTATCACTGAATCACTTTGCTCTATACCTGAAACTAACACAGCATTGTAAATCAACTATAGTCCAATATAAAATAAAATTAAATTTATAAAAAAAGGAGTTCCTAAGAACTACTTTCTATGGTAGCTATAGGAAGAAATGATATATTGGATGTGAAAGACCCGGCTTTTGTGGTACGCCTTGCACATACCTCTTTGCCTCATATTAAAGCAGGTTAAGGGCTTCAAACCAACTGTGGCTTGTCCACCCTTACAGGGAAAAATGTGCTTTTTCTCAGCTGGTGATTAGAGTGCAGCAAAATGCAAATACCCATGTTTACCTTAGTTTGGGATCAGTTATCAGCTGTAATTCCTACCAATATATAAGCAGATACTGGTCCTAGTACTTGAACCTTCAACCTTGACCTCACCCCACATGTGCAGCAGGAATCCCAGGACCAAGGAGGAACTACTACATGCCCGCTCCCACCAGCACTACCATACCCTGCTCCGTTTGCTCATTCTGGCCTCCAGCCACCTTGCACTCCTAAGAACTGCCTTTCCTGGTGATCACAGAGTAAACATCTCGATATCTCTATACACAGAAGAGATTTGTTATGCAAATATATATACATATACATATAGTGGTTGTGGGAGGGAAAAATTATGTGAGCACATTCATTATATTACGTTTGGAAGGTAGATTGATGTTGAGGAAAAGAGAGGAGAGCGGGCGATCCAGCCAACGTGGTCCTGAAGATGGAGCCTGTTGTATGTAACGTGCGTGCATCCAGGGCAGCGGTTCTCACAAGTTACCGTTTGAGGACCTCCAGTTCTGGGACCCTCGCCCCTGAGTTTCTGATTCAGGAGGTCTAGATAATCTGTATTTCTAGCAAGGTTCCAGAGGTTGCTGGCCTAAGAAACACACTACAAGGACCGCTGATCTATATGATTCATAAGAGGAATTCAGGAAATGTTCATCTTTTTCACTTGCCTGGTGCCATTTCAACAGCATTGCATTATCTGTTTTCTAAACGTTGGAACTTCCTCAACTGTGCAATTATTTAGCCTTGATACTTCTTTCCTTGTTAAATGATAGGCTTTGAGTCACTGTCTCAATCTCTTTATTACATTTCTTTTTATTTCTTCTTGCGGGAAGTGTTAGTCACTCTGTTGTGTCTGACTCTCTGCAACCCCATGGACTGTGTAGCCCACCAGGCCCCTCTGTCCGTGGGGATTCTCCGGGCAGAATACTGGGGTGGGTTGCCATGCCCTCTCCAGGGAATCTTCCCAACACAAGGATGAACCCAGGTCTCCCGCACTGAGGGCAGGTGCTCAGCCACCTTTCTTAACTTGAACTTAATTTCTATTTCATTTAATAAATAATCCATTCCCTTTAGGTTTTCACATCTATGGCAATGGGATTAAACGTGGTACTTTCTTATAATTATTTTATTCTTTTGTTCTCTCTTCTCTCGATTCTAATAATTTCTTCTCTTCTTTCCTCAATCATGTTCATGAGATAGTTATATATTTTATGAAAAAAAAACATATAATTTGAATGTATTTCTTCTTTCTACCACGTCTGTTTTCCAATTTATCCATTTCAGTGTTTATCGGTTTCTTTTTCATACTTTATGTGGGTTTATTATTTTGTTCTTCATGAAATTTCTTAGTACAAATACCATGCTCATTTATAATGTCTTTCAATAATGAAGTTATCATAGCTATAAGCCATACATTTTCCCCTGAATGTAGTTTCGGCTGTGTTCCATAATTTTTAGTAGGAAATAGATATTCTCCTCTGATTGGGTCTAGATAGTTTATAATTTAAATTTTGCTTTTCTCATTAATCCTAAAGTTATTTTGAAAGTTTTTGTCAAGTAGTTAAGACTGACTAGCCA
>SJYC01083866.1:0-28125 GCA_006408675.1 Madoqua kirkii | reverse complement strand
CCAGTGCTCTGTGACAACCCAGAGGGGTGGGTGGGGGGGAGATGGGAGGGACGTTCAAGAGGGCGGGGACGTGTGATAACTGTGGCTGATTCTTGTTGATGGATGGCAGAAACCAGCACAGTGTTGAGACACATGTACTCCACTTTGCAGCATTTTTTGCCAAGCTAGATATCCGTGGACTGATGAATGGATACAGGGTGAGGTATGAATACACAATGGAATATTACTCAGCTATAGAAAAAAACGAACACATCTGAGTCAGTCCTAATGAGGTGGACCTGTACATTTAATCACACCTGCAAAGTCCCTTTTGCCGTGGAAGGAAGCCTCTTCACAGGCACCAGAATGAGAGCATGGGCGTCTTTGGGGATCATCTTTGTGCCAACCATAGGCATCTCAAAGGAGAATTAGGAGAATATTTTTATCATCCAGATATCAGAGAGATGTTTGTAATCAACAGGAAACTAAGTCATGAGGGATAAAAGAAGAGTATGCTGTATGCACCCTATAATTTATTTTCACAGTGTGACCCAACAGCCATAAATGACCTTCAACAGATGTCTTACAACACACGGCAGACAAAGGGTTAATATTTGCTTTTTTTTTTTTTTTTTTTTTTAATAGAACTCATCAGAATTGTTAGGGAAAAAACAGCCTTCGAAAAGTGGATGAAAGATCGGAATAGTACATTTATAGGAAAGCAAATTCCAATGGCCAATAAAAACCACAAAAATATATCTAACTTTAGTCATTTTCAGAAAAACATGTGATAACAATGAATACTGGTTGCCCAGGGATGCCATAACAAAGTGCCACAAACTTGGTGGCTTAAATCAGCAGAAGTATATTCTTCTCAGAGTCCTGGAGCTGAAAAGTCCAACGGCAAGGGCAGGGCTGTGCTCCCTCCAGAAGCTGTAGGGGAGACTCTGCCCTTTGTCTTCCAGGGTCTGGTGGCCTTAGGTTTCCCTTGGCTTGCAGCTGCTTAACTCCACCCTCTACCTTCTCTTTACTCAGTCCTCTCCTCTTGTCCCACGTGTCTCTTACAAACTTACCTGTCATTGGGCTTGGTGGTGGTGGTGGTGGTTTAGTTGCTAAGTGGTGTCTGACTCTTTGTGACCCCTTGGACTCTAGCCCACCAGGCTCCTCTGTCCGTGGGATTCTCCAGGCAAGAACTCTGAAGTGGGTTGCTATTTCCTTCTCCAGGGCTTGTTGCTGCTACTAAATCACTTCAGTTGTGTCTGACTCTGCGCGATCCTATAGACAGCAGCCTGTCAGGCTCCCCCGTCCCTGGGATTCTCCAGGGGAGAATCTGGAGTGGGTTGCCATTTCCTTCTCCAATGCATGAGAGTGAAAAGTGAAAGGGAAGTCGCTCAGTTGTGTCCGACTCTTAGCAACCCCAAGGACTGCAGCCTACCAGGCTCCTCCATCCATGGGATTTTCCAGGCAAGAGTATTGGAGTGGGGTGCCATTGCCTTGTCCAGGGCTTAGGACCCATCAAATAATCTGAGAAGACCTCATCTATATGTCCTTAGTTGTATCTGCAAAGACTCTTTTTAAATTTTTTTCTTTCTTTTTTATTAAAGTGTACAATGTTGCATTAATTTCTGTTGTGCAGCAAAGTTATCAGCTATAGATTATACGTTCTTTTCCCTATTCTTTTCCATGATGGTTTATCACAGGATATTGAGTATAGTTTCCTGTGCTATACAGTAGGCCTTTGTTGTTTATCCCTTCTGTCTATAATAGTTTGCCTCTGTTGACCCTGAGCTCCCAATCCATCCCACTCCTATCCCCCCATCCCTTTGGCAACCGTAAGTGCAAAGACTCTTTTTTAAAATGAGACCATATTTATATAGAGTCTGGCGATTACGTTATGTTCACATCTTTTGGGGACGCTGTCATTGAGCCCTGCAATGAGATATTATCCCTCCCATCAGATTGGTTCTTTGGTAGATGGACAGATTGGCAGGGGGAGTGTGGACATAGTGCCCTACTGTGGTCTTGTGAGTTTTTGAAAAGCAAACTATTAACACACACACACACAAACACACACACACACACATATTACATGACTCAGCTTCTGGGAAACCAGCCCATGGAAATAAAAGCACCAGTATGTGCGATTTTGTATACAAGAATGTCCTGGCATCATCATTGCGGTGAAAGAAAGAAGTATCTGGAAACAAAATGAATGCTGGTCGATTGGGAGATAACTGGAAGCATTGTGGTACCCCTCTGTTGTGGGTTTGTATATGTGAGAGATTTGAGAGATGCGTGGAAGGGAAAGCATCGGCGTGACTGATGCGTAGATCACGGCAGAATTCGTGTTGGAGGGTTTAAGCAGAGGAGATGACTTTCCTTTGAGCCGCCGTGTCTGGGGTCCCGCAGGAAGCCTTGGTCCCCTCGTTCCTGGTATCAGAGTGCAGCCCTGGGTGCCCAGCCGCCCTGGTCTCCATCCCACGGGCTCAGGGCAGGCGGGACCCTGACTCTTCTCTCTCAAGCTCCCAAGCAGAGTGTTTTGGTTCTGCTCTCTCCTGAGGCACAGGGAGAAGGCTGCACATCTCTGAACAGATTTAGAGATGTAATCAGTGGCTTTAGACAGTCGTTGCTGACTGAGAAAATTCCTGTTTACTTCAGGAACTGAGAGGCAGGGTTGGGATGGGCCGTTCCAAGCCACCTTTCCCTTGCTCCCTATAATTCCTCCAGAATATTTTGAGCCATGGGAACACACTGAAAAAGGTACAGTTTCCTCCCCCAGGGCCGGGGGGGAAACTACATGCATTTAAAGGTATAAACTCTGGTATGTTTGCTTTAAAAAAAAAAAAGTCTCACTTGCCCAGAAACCTCAAGGCTTCTTGGAATCTCAGTTAAGAATTCAGATATCCTGATGATAAATTTCTAAATACCATCATTTCAGTCAGTACGACTGAGATGTAGCAAAAAAAAAAAAAGAGTAAAGTTTCATTGATCAGAGGAAATGTTTTTTAAAACTTGTGGAGAAATGCAATATACCTGGTCATCGATGAAAACCTGAAATCAGATAGATATTGATCCTTTCAAATTGTCTACATCGTGTACTGGATGGAGTATCCAACTCCAGAATACTTCGAATTGTTTAGAAATAAGTTATTGACATCAAATCTCCTGAAAAGCATCCAAATATCAAGTAACTGACTTTTCTTCCTCCAGGCAAGGCTGGAGACTGCCCAGCCAAGTTACCTGAAGGTCCTTCTTACCTTTAAACAACCCTGACGTGTGATGCCAAGCTCTTCACCTCTTCTATATTGTTATCTTATTCTACAGTGAATATAACATGCTTTTCTAATTAGAAAAAAAGCCCACGTTGACTAAAAACCTGCCTCTGTGATTGAAGAGTGACAGTTCGTGCGGCGTTTGGGGAGTGGATTTTTTAAGAGGCAGCCAGAGCAGGTTCAGTGCGCGATCAGACCTTTGCAGTGGGAGTGCCTGGGGACCTTCCTCACGCTCATATGTGCAGGTTAAACCGTCGGTCGGTTATACATGCGGGAGAGAGTGTGGGGCGGAGGGGTGTTCCGCAGAAGAGGGACTGACAGTGCGTCTTGGCTCCTGGCTTCCAGCTCAGGCTCCGAGCGTTCATCTCTGAAGGTGGAGGTGACTGCAGCTTCTCCCAGTGCAGCCTCATCACAGGCTTAGGGCACGTGTTGTAGGGAGTTGGAAAACTGTTCGCAATGATTCACATCTGTGAAAGCCTGGGCAAGTACTTTTTTATTTTCTTCTTTCTTATTTCATTGGGTTTTTTTTAATTTACTCGTTTAATTTTATAGAGTATAGTTGTTTACAATGTTGTGTTATTTCCAGGTGGGCCACAAAGTGAATCTGTTATACATATACACATGTCCAGTCTTTTTTTTTTTTGCAAGATTATTTTTTCCCATATAGGTCATTACAGAGGACTGAGCCTAGCTCCCTGTGCTATGAAGCAGGTCCTTGTTAGTCATTCAGTTTATATACATGGGTGTGCGTACAGGCTTCCCAGGTGGTGTGGTAGTCAAAAACCTACCTGCCAGTACAAGAGGCACAAGAGATATGCGTTCAAGCCTGGGTCAGGAAGATCCCCTGGAGTAGGAAACGGCAACCCACTCCAGTATCCTTGCCTAAAATCCCATGGACAGAGGAGCCTGGCAGGTTCTACAGTCCATGGGGTCATAAAGAGACATGACTGAGTCGCAACGTGACGGCATGCATGTGTTAATCCCAACTTTTTTTTTCCAGTTTTTCTTTGGGGGGGGGTAGGGGAGCGGTGGGGAGAGGGCTGCTTGGCATGGCTTAGCAGGATCTTCATTCTCCACCAGGGATTAAATCTGGGCCTTCAGCAGTGAGAGCAGACTTCAAACCACAGGACCACTAGGGAATTCCCTCTTATTTAAAATAACCACAAAAAGACCAACACAAGGTGTATTAGGCCTATGCTGTGCTTAGTCGCTCAGGCGTGTCCGACTCTTTGTGACCCCATGGACTGCAGCTCACCAGCCTCCTCTGTCCATGGGATTCTCCAGGCAAGAGTACCGGAATGGGTTGCCGTGCCCTCTTCCAGGGGATCTTCCCGACCCAGGGATGGAACCCAGGTCTCCCCCACTGCAGACTTATTCTTTACCAGTCTCAGAAGTCTGTGTATCAGGCCATTTGCCCTCCAAATACCACTGACCTCTTAACTGTCTGTCAACAATTATTTGCATCTAAATAGGCCAGTCCTCTTGCAATTTGATAATGGAGACAAATAAAACTTCTGAAAGCAGAAGCGATATTTAAAATCAGGCATGTGGTTCCCATGGGTCCTGGGGGCCCCCCCGGGAGAGGCTTCTGAGTGACTAGGTAGCTTTGCAGTTTTGATCTGAGTGCTGATTACATGCCGTGTGTGCTTAGAGTCTCTGTACGTGTCCCTAAGTGTGTTACACTTTAATAAAGAGTTGAAACCAAAAGAGAAAAAAACAAAACAAGATATCCCAGAAAGTGAATAGCCTCTTCGTAGTTTTTAGTGGACCATATTCTTTTATTTTCTTTTTTCTCACGTTTCATATGCACACCAAAGAAGTTGAAATTCAGTGCTTTAGACAGAGGTTTTCAACTAAGGGCAGGCATCAGACGGGCTTTGAAGTGTTTTAAAATTAAAGGTCAAAATTCACCCTTGGAGATGGTGATTCAGTAAGTGTGGAGGAGGGGCCCAGAAATCTATATTTTTTAGATCTCCAAGATTAGGGACCGCTGCTCTGAAGTCTGCAGCGGAGGGTCTTAAGGTTTGCCATGTGCTAGCATCACCCAAGGAAGTAAAGAATATTGGGAGCTGAGTTACCCCGAGCTTCTAATTTAATTGGTCTGGGAAATGACCTGGACGTCTAGGTTTTTGAAAACTTCCCAGATGACTCTAGTGTACAGCAACATGGGTGAACAGCCCTCTAAAACAGAGGGAGGGAGCTGGGAAACCTCCCGTGGGGATTTACCAACAGCAGGTGAGAGCAGCCTTCTCTCTCAAGCCAAACCTGCCAGCGACCACCCGCCACTTACCTTACCCTGTGGCTTTCACGTAAAGCAAATGTTTGTTGTATGTTTCTATAAGGAGCATGTGTCCGTTTATAGGGCCTTAATATCCAGGCTTCCCTGTCCCTTATGGACATGAGTTTGAGCAAGCTCCAGGAGTTGGTGATGGACAGGGAGGCCTAGCGAGCTGCAGCCGTGGGGTCGCAGAGAGTGGGACACAACTGAGCGACTGAACAATGACAAGGAGGATGCTGACCCAGACAGGATGTTAAGGCCCTATAAACGGACACATGCTCCTTAGAGAAACGTACAATAAGCGTTTGCCTTCTGTGAAAGTCACAGGTTAAGGTAAGTGGCGGGTGGATGCTGGCAGGTTTGGCCTGTAAATTTCTAAACGGCCGGAGTGAGGGTGAGGTAACTGCTTGTACAGCACCTACGTGCGCAATTAAATGGATGATTACGGTAATGCAGAAACACCTTTCCGAGCTCATCGGAGAGGCGGGCACCAGCCCTATCTGTTCATCTGCCCCAGTGACGTCACCAAAGGAAAGGGAAATGGAGGCAAACAAACTTCTCGGAGAAGAAAGGTCCATTTCCCAGAGGCCAGCAGCAGACTCTGAGGAGTGAGGCTGCAGGGCCAAGCTTCAGTGACTCAGTGATGACAAGGATTTTATTTGGATGGGAAATCAGCCTTGCAGACTCTGCTTGTTGTTTATCCGGCCTCCTCCTTCTTTTCCTCCCTTCTAACCCACGAATGGGGCCTTGCTGTCCATACCTTCAGAATGCTGCTTCTTGTCAGCAATGCCTTGCTATCCCCAAGAGTGAGAGCTGAGTGGGATGGGAAGAGGGAAAACTCTCATCCTTTATCAAGAAAGGGAATTTGCTCCTTGAAATAAGCAGAGATTCAGAACCCAAAGTTCTGAATTCATTTTACCTCCTTGAGAAGTGTTGAGCTGCAGTGCCAGTTGGTGAGAGGTGGCAGAATCACTAATCACTCTGTTTTGCTCTGTTCCCCACAATTAAAATAGTAATGAATGGATTTAATGATAGCCCCAATCAGCTGACAGCCCTGAAGGAGCCCTGTCCTCCTCCATCCTGGCCACCTTCATCAACTTCACCGCCCTTCACGCGGTCCTTCCTTTCTGGAAGCTTCCCTAGCTTGCTCTCTCCTCGTAGTCACATTGACTATGGGATGTTCACAGTGTGTTATAAACATTTAGCCCCTGGCCAGGCTCCTCTCATAGACTTGGGCTCTTTCTAGAAGAGGAGGGAAGCTTACTCCTGTTCTCAGTCTCAGATTAGTTCTGGGTCTTGGCACGTGGTGGGAAGCAGACGGTGTAATTATAGGAGACGAAGCTGGGTGAGTGCATCACCCCTCCTGACAGCGTGGCTAATGTTTATTAGCAGAGCCTTCGGACAGCAGCACTTCTAACTGAGGCAGGCATTATCCTAAAATAGGAAGCTGCCTCGGTGCTGCCTTTTGACTCAATAAATGTCAGCTCTCATCCTATCCAAGTAACTCCTGACTCTCCAGCGGGCCTCTAATGGAAGATCAAAGAGGCTCTCCAGATCTGGTTTTTTTTCTCCGTCTCAAGAAGCGAGTTAATGCTGCAGGTTAATTGGGAGCTCTTGACTTGTGGTGGAATGGTACCGGAGGCGTATCTGACCTTGAATTCTAAGCAAAATACAAAGACAGTGGAGAGTCAGTGGGTGGGGAGCGGATGAACAGCGAAATGAGAGGATTAAGTGGAAGGATAGGGTAGTAGGAATAAATAACATTTACCTAAGAAGGATTTGTGCCGCCCAGTATTGCAGCCACTAGCTATAGTGGCTATTTGAGAGGGAACCTGAAGTCGCTCAGTCGTGTCAAACTCTTTGCAACCCCATGGACTGTAGCCTATGAGGCCCCTCCATCCATGGAATTTTCCAGGCAAGAGTGCTGGAGTGGGTTGCCATTTCCTTCTCCAGGGGATCTTCCCCACCCAGAGATTGAATCCTGATCTCCCGCATTGCAAGCAGACGCCTTTGCTGTCTGAGCCACCAGGGAAGTGGCTATTTAAATGTACATTAATAAAATGAAGCAAAATTAAATATTCAGTGCTAAAGTCACAGTAACCGTACAGCAAGTGCTCGTCCGCCGCTAACTCTGACCAGCGGCCACCGCGTTGGACAGTGTGGCTGTAAGGCACTACCATTATCGGCGTGAGCTCTGTCGGACAGCACTGGCTCCATCCCATCCCCCTGCAGACAGGAAGCCGGACTGCTGGAGAAGTTCAGTGCCTGCGCCCAAGGACACAGGGGACCTAAGCTCGGGACCCCATGCTCAGGAGCCCCTGGCTGGCCTCACAGTGCTCCCTGCTGTGAGAAGTGCCCACTTTCACTGTGTCTGTTTGTACGGGTCAAGGAAAATGAGGGAGGCGAGCAAGTTTCAGCTGATTTCAAAAGTACAAAATAGCCCTTCGGTGCTGTTCTACTAAGCAAACTTACCAGAAGAAAAATTGTGAGTAGCAAGTTCATAACATAGTAATTACCTTAAATGGAAAACTTGACTGGTGAATAAAACGTGCCTTTATACTTAAAATGCTGAGCTGTGTGGCCATCAAAGCGCCATCTGATCACTCAACTCAGTACCAGTTAAGGAGGTTGCATGCAAATCAAGACCTCCGCACACACACTTGTAGCCGTTTAACTGCCCACTGCTTATCGTCTTGTAATTGTGTACCATTGTGTTTTAAATATTCCAAAAACAAAACCGCACGTTTACATCTTCTGCTTAAACACACTTGTGGTGTGAGCTGTCAGACATCACCCATGGATGTGCGTTATTTAATATTTGACTTTTCAGAAGGTTTCTTATGTGTGTTCAGATTTGTCTCATATCTCAGGCTGGTTTCAGTAATAGAGTGGTGTGCCCACATTCGACCGACTGTAGAGAATATCAGACTTCTTATGCGTTTAAATTGGGTTTCCAGAAACCGAGGTGATGAGTTCTCAGACCCGGGGCAACGTTGAAAATACCAGTATGTGGGGAACGTGTGTTGCTGTCGTAGTTACAGGGACATTTTTTTGGACGTGGTATTTCAGAAAGCTAACAAGGATTTTATTGAACTCCCAGGCCATCCATCTTCATTCATTTGGGTGAAGACATCCCTCTCCTGTTTGTTTTAACACTTGGCTGATGGTGCTGAGAGCTAGACTCTCAATGAGAAAGTAATATCCAGAGAGCGTTAAGAGGAAACTTCCTCTCTATTCACTGGGGTCACATATCAACAGTGTTGGAGCTATTTGACAGAAAGTTACAGAATTCAGACCAAAAAGGACTCAAAGGCGTGTGATCCCATGAAGCAGGAACTGCAGAGGTAGCTGGTGTTCGTGTCTGCTGCTTCTCCAGCTGGCCTAGACCTCCAGATGCCATCTTCTTGGTCTGCATCCCCCCCTACCCCCCACTGCCCTGCCAGTGCCTTTCATCCCCAGGATTGACCCCTCAAGAGTCACAGGTTATCACAACTCCAGAAATCCTGTGATTTGCACAACTGCATCCGAAGCCTGGAAGAGAAGAAATTTCTCTTCTGGTGTCTTCATTACAGGGAGAAATATCTCTTCCGGAAACCCACCCACCCTCACAACTACCTCTAGCAGACTGCCTCTGACATCTCATTGGCCAGAGCTGGGTTACAATCTTGTGTTGTTGTTGAGGCACTCAGTCGTGACTCCTCTGCGACCTCATGGACTTAGCCTCCCAGGCTCCTCTGTCCTCTTGCTTGGGATCTCCCAAGCAAGAATAACAGAGGGGGTTGCCATTTCCTTCTCCAGTGATCCTCCCAACCCAGGAATCAAACCTGGGTCTGGGCATGGGCAGGAGGGTTCTTTATCACTGAGACAGCAGGGAAG
Organism: Madoqua kirkii; assembly: GCA_006408675.1. Classification (NCBI taxonomy): domain Eukaryota; kingdom Metazoa; phylum Chordata; class Mammalia; order Artiodactyla; family Bovidae; genus Madoqua; species Madoqua kirkii. The sequence goes on along the minus strand of SJYC01083866.1, from coordinate 18,720 downwards.
CCCCTAACTCAGAGGGAAGGGATGTCAGCTCCAGCTTCTGATGAGAAGAGTGGCAAAGACAGATCCCCCAGGACACACGTGGAGGGGAGGAATTGTGGGGAATCGGCCGTTAGGATGAACTGATGTTTCAGACTTCACGTGGCACCAGCTTTGCTGCCCTGGGCATAGCCTGGGCATAGCCAACTTAAATGACCTTTGAGGACACAGTACCGGCATTGCCAGGCTCAGGGAATGAGACCATCTGCCTAAATTCCACTTGAGAGAACTGAATTAATCAGACCTCATCTTCTCTAAAGTTGAATTAGCGAAAGAACAGATTTCCATATATTTAAATAGAATAAAAACATGCCTGGAGCTGACAATAAATTCAGCAGCATGGTAAAATTTTGATTCATTGATAAGACTTCATCCATTGAAGAGGCACATCCTTGGGTTTTATTACACTGACTTTCATGCTTATTCCATATGTTGAACATGACATACCATTTTAAATCAAAATAATAGAGGACTGTGATGAGCTCAGGTGGCCTAAGTGAGAAGGGCTTTTCTAGGTGATTTTCACTGCTCTCTCTTTCTCTGTCCCCAGGGGCATGGCCCCAGATGGGAGGGACCTGTGTGTGATTGGATCATGCTGGTAGAAAGCTCCATAGCCTAGTTACCAGCCTGACTCTACAGTCTCAAACCCTTGAAGCTCCCAGAATGTCTGGAAGCCATTAAACTCTTAGATCAACAAAACACAGTGATGCGGGAAACATGCTCCAGTAAGGCACCTAACCTGGGGTGAAACCAACCAAGATTCTGACTCTTCATTCTGGGACAGACCTGTGAGTGGTGGGAGGTACAAAAAATTTGAGAAGCAAACACGTAAAAACTTGGCAGTGGAGCAGTTCTAGCTCATTGTATATTTTTTGGAAAATTGGTAAAATTTGCTGTTTTAAATAAGATGCTTGCCTGTGGCCAAACTTCTGTTTTTGCTTTGAAACGACTCAGTGTGTTTTATGGGACCCCAAAGTTTTACATGGTCTGAGAAGCATGAATCACTGAAAGGGCCAGGAAGCAGAAGGAACTGGTCCAAATTTGCAGCTAAAATCCCATGTTTAGATATTTTGGTGTTGTTTTATCAGAGTGTATTTACGCTGTTGGGCTTCCCAGGGGGCTCAGTGGTAAAGAATCTGCCTGCCAGTGCAGGAGACATGAGTTCAACCCGTGGGTCAGGAAGATGCCCTAGAGACAGAAATGGCACCCCACTCCAAGAGTCTTCGCCTAGGAAATCCCATGGACACAAGAGCCTGGCAGGCTACAGTCCACGGGGTCACAAAAGAGCTGGACATGACTTAGCAAGTAAACAACAATTTACAGTGTTATTTACAAAAACAAAAGCTTGGTCCCTGCTACGAATGTGGTACACTGGGAGAAACTTTTGTTTTTCAGACTTTAGACTTTTTCTTTTGTATTGGGGTACTGCCAATTAACCATGCTGTGGTAGTTTCGGGTAGACAGCAAAGGGACTCAGCTGTACACATACATGGATGCAATCTCCCCCAAACCCCCAGGAGACACTTCTTACAGATGTCTCATTGGGCTTTCACAAACTCCCTGTGAGGTGAAACAGTGGTGATCCCCATTTTACTGATAGGGCAATTGAGAGAGGGTAAGTCAGTTGCCTGAGGTTGCACAGTAATGAAGTAATGATACTGGATTTGAACTCAGGACATCCTGACTTCAAACCCACTACAAGACCTTGCTTCTCAAGGCAAGTCCAGGAAAGCCCTTCCACCTGGCTTAGCAGGTTCAGGACTTCAGGACCAGTTTGCCCCCCACCAACCAAGACCTTCCTCTTCTACAGCATTCTGTTGGTTTTCAACTTCACAGAGCAGTGGTTTTTCATAGTTCATTTACCCTGTGCTCTTGAATCCTCCTTCCTCATTCCCCACCCTATCGAATTCTGCAAAGGAAGTAATTTAATCAATGTAAATGAGCATTGTGCCAAAATCCTTTTTCCCAGAATTGCTAGGGGAACAGTTGGATTCCTGCAGGCACGGTTTTTACATCTCAGTGAAACCCGTGGTGCAGAAGTAGCTGCCCTTTACTAGGGGGAGAGACAGAGAAGGCTTTTGACATCCAAGAACTGTGCCAATGAGAGCTGAGTCCCAAAAGTCTTCCAAAGGGTGGGTTCAAGGACCTCCAACCCTGTGGAACCCACTCCTTCCTTTCTGCATTTTCAGTTTATGACTAATTTGGCTAATATCGTCAAAGCAAGTTGCCCTCCTTCCCTTGTTGATGTTTAGATATAACATGTCATGCCCCTGTTAGAACGGTAGCTGAGATGAGGCTCCTGGCTTTTTTTATCAACTAGATCTATTGGCTGCTTAGTATTTGCCAGCTGCTGTGCTGAGAACCAGGTATTTATTCACGAAGGCAAGACAGACCCCATCCCGGAGCAGGGGCTTAACGCTTCCAGTCGGGGAAGAGGGCACAGAGCAGGCTGGCCCCTGGCAAGCAGCGCCCAGGGGCTCAGAGGAGGGACCAGATCTGCCTCTTGGTTCAGAGCCTCACTTCCCTCCAAAATACATGGATTAGAGTCAGATGTTAGGTGAGTCCTTAATGCAGGTTGTGCAGTAGCTGAGTGAGTTTAATCGCTCAGTTGTGTCCAACTCTTTGTGACTCCATGGGCTGCAGCACACCAGGCTTCCCTGTCCATCACCAACTCCTGGAGCTTGCTCAAACTCACGTCCATCAAGTCAGTGATGACATCCAACCATTTTATCCTTTGTCATCCCCTTCTCCTCCTGCCTTCAGTCTTTCCCAGCATCAGGGTCTTTTCCAATGAGTCAGTTCTTCTCATTAGCTGGCCAGAGTATTGGAGTTTCAGCTTCAGCATCAGTCCTTCCAATGACTATTCAGGACTGATTTCCTTTAGGATGGACTTGGTGGGTCTGTCCAACGGATTCTCAAGAGTCTTCTCCAACACCATAGTTCAAAAGCATCAATTCTTTGGTGCTCAGCTTTCTTTATAGTCCAACTCTCACATCCATACATGACCACAGGAAAAACCATAGCCTTGACTAGATGGGCCATTGTCAGCAAAGTAATGTCTCTGCTTTTTAATATGCTGTCTAGGTTGCTATGACAATGGAACTCAAAAGTATTCTAATAAAAGTAATGTATACTTATAGTGCAAACAATAATAACGCTGAGAAGCTCAGAAGAGGATAGAAAATAAGACATAAAATATTCCTCCCTATCTCCCAGACCTACTGGTAACATTTTCTTATATAATTTTAGGAGTTTTGCATGTATACCATTTATATTACACAATTATAGATATAGATGTAGGTAAATATTACATGAAACACAGGCATAGATAGACACAGAGATGGATGGATAGATCCTAGATAAGTAGATATAGACAGACATATTGGGATAGATAGGTACCTAGTAGATAGATCATAAATATATGCATCTTTCACACAAATGGGTCATATCCTATATATCATGCTGTGACTAACTTTTCCCTTAAGTAACAAACCTCCAACATCTTTCCATACCCCTCCAAACACCTTTATTTCATACTACGTTGCTCTCTTTTGAATCACATTTTAGTAGAATGATTAATGTGCAGACACTTACTCTTCAGATCTTCTATTCATGAACATTTGTTTCCAGACTGTTGCCATGCACGCAAGCCGTAGCAGATGTGTATGCCATGTATACGTGAATACATATATGAATAATATGTGCCTGTGGGATAAATGCCAAGAGGTGGGTCGTGGGGCTGGAGGCCCTGTGTCCTGGGAATTTCGACAGCCGTGGCCACACACTGGCTAATGTGCACTCTTACTGATGGCGAATGAGGGAACACCCCAGGTGTTCACAGGGGACCGATGAGCTTTGAGGGCAAGTGTGCACCTCACTTCTGAGGCCGGTCCAAGCGGAGCCCTGTGTCATTTGCTAATAAAAGGAAGTGACAGAGCCCAGGGTTTAAAACAGCTTTCTTCTCAAGTCTTTGAACGGCTGTGTGGTGGCGATTCCGTTGAAGAGTTTCCTTGAACTCCGGGCTCATGTGTGATTTGGCTTCTCACCTTCTGTCTCGGGAGGAAAGCAATCCTGTGGACCTCCCTACACGTTAAGAGAGGTCCCCAGAGGGACGCTGAGCGTGGTGATGTGTAAAGAAGACACAGGTGTGATCATCCGACGTCTTTTGTGCAGCTAATCCCAAGTGAGCGAACAGCCTGGCTAAGCTCAGTTCAGTGATATCCCGAGTCCCTGCGGCGCTTCCGTACAGTAGGCTAGCCAGAGACATTTCAAGGACCATTTTAGGGTTCTTTCTTTCACGCCTGAGAGCATAGAAAATCTTAGCCTCTGGACCCAGCTGATGGCTTGGGGATCCCCGTGTGAAGTTTCCGAGGTTAGTCGTCATCGCTGTGCGATTCTGCTGCAGGGTCTGGTTTGAACACCAGCCTGGGAGCAACAAATGCTGGAAAAACCAGGCTCCTCTTGGCAGAAAGAATGCTTGTTTCCATTTCTGATCAATTAGGGTATTTTAACCACTGAATATGGCACAGTGGTAAAGAGTAAGGAATCAGCCTGCCAGTGTAGGAGACATGGGTTCTCTCTCAGGAAGATCCCCTGGAGAAGGCGATGGCCCCCCACTCCAGTACTCTTGCCTGGAGAATCCCATGGACAGAGGAGCCTGGTGGGCTGCAGTCCCTGGGGTTGCAAAGAGCCGGACGCCTGAGCACACACATAAACGCATAAACAATGGTGCACCACGTCTCCTAGAGGAGGCACTGGATTGAGTTGTCAGGAAAAGAGCACCTTTAATGACAAAAATACTCTGAATATCTAAGAAAGACAGAGAAGGAAATGGTAACCCACTCCAGTGTTCTTGCTTGGAGAATCGCAGGGATGGGGGAGCCTGGCGGGCTGCCGTCTATGGGGTCGCACAGAGTCGGACACGACTGAAGCGACTTAGCAGCAGCTAAGAAAGAACTTGTGTTTCAAAATGTTTTTGAATATGGCTGTTGAGGTTCACAGGGAACATGCCTAGGATGTAATCTGACCTGAAAGAACATGTTGTCAACAGATGCCTTTTTTGTTGATTCTGACATTGCAGAAGGGCCCGGAGCAGGCAAACCCCTCGCTAAGAGCCCCATGGCCCATGAAGAGAGACACACGTGTTGTTGCTGTTGTTGTTCAGTTGCCAAGCCATGTCCAACTCTTTGCAGCCCCGTGGATTGTAGCACTTCAGGCTCTCTGTCCTCCACTCTCTCCTGGAGCTTGCTCAGACTCATGTCCATCGAGTCGGTGATGCCATCCAACCATCTCATCCTCTTTTGTTCCCTTATCCTTTTGCCTTCAATCTTTACCAGCATCAGGGTTGTTTCCAGTGAGTCAGCTCTTTGTATCAGGTGGCCAAAGTATTGGAGGTTCAGCAACAATCCTTCCAGTGACTATTCAGAGTTAATTTCCTTTAGGATGGGCTGGTTGGATCTCCTTGCAGTCCAAGCGACTCTCAAGAGTCTCCTTCAGCACCACAGTTCAAAAGCATCAGTTCTTGGGCACTCAGCCTTCTTTATGGTCCAACTCACAAATCTGTACATGATAAATGCATCACATTTCATTTAAGTGACTTAGCAAACGTCTAGAAGATTTCTTTCCCCTCCCTCCTTATCGAAAAAGAAACGCAACTAAGCACCAAATATTTTCCTTTCTGCCAATGTTTTTGGGATTTTTCTTGGCTCATTTCTTTTTCAGCTCAGACATTATGGAAAACTTGATTGCCTTGCAGACACGTTTCTGGGCGGCTGAGGAAATAAAAAGGAAACACAGCTTGGTTTATTTCTTTTCTACTAGGAAATAATCTCCAAAAGAATAAATGCTGTCTGCGACAGTGAAAAATCAGGGGATAGAAAATAAGCATTGCCTTGGAAAATAAGAAAGTTGATTATGAGAGACAGCAAGGGTCTTTGCTGGGGGGTGGGGGAGGAGAATCTCTGGGTGAAGTTGTGGGTTGTTAGATTTTAAATTTTAGATTTTTCATCACGACAGGGAAAAGCCCCCAAACTCTGAATTTTTGTCTCTTTAAGTGCAGTTTAAATAATGTTTACATTTTGCTTCATTTCTGAAAGGCAAACTTGTATTTTAATGCATATTACCTTGCCCTACTCCCCCCAAAAAACATTGATAGATAGACAGACACTGCCTATTTTACAAACTGAAGGAAGATTGGAAAGCAAGCTCTTTGAAGGCAGAGCCATATAAAATTGCCCTTTCTGTGGGTGAAAATGGCCAGGCGATGGGCATCTTTGACGTTTCATCTCAGGCATACCTACACCTTGCTTTGCATTTACTAAGCACTGGAAACTTTGTGCAAATCGCCAGCCACGCAGTTTATGAACTGTCACTCTCAAAGTGAAGTGGCGTACCTGGGACTCTAGTTGGTGCTTACTAACCTACGTGCTCGATTTCTTTAAAAAATTCCTTGGTCTTCATGCAGCTAATAAGCAGCAGTAATAAACGCTTGTTTGTCCACTTGCCAACCCTCCCATTTGGCCAGCAAGCTGCTGGCTCGAAACCCCATCCTGGGCTTGTGTCCAGTTTTTGTGAGTCTCCGGGTCCCCTCCCTTTTCTTAGCCAGCACTCTGGACAACAGTCAGGAATCAGAAGGGCTTTATTTCCTTAAGCAAGTCACTCCTTTCAGCGTTTCTGCCACGGCTTTGGCGCAGAGGCCTTCAAAACGATGACCGCAGCCCACAGTAAGAAAGACGTTTCCATAACAAGACGGAGCCTACAAGCAGTTTGTCTGTGAACTCAGATGCGAGCTTCACAAAACACTGCTGACTTTCAGTAAATGCAGGGAACTCCACCGCTTTCCACTCCACTCTTTCATTTTTTACAAAAGGTGCTTCTCGCTCCCTGCTAAACTGATTTCACAGCCCACGGGTGGGTTGGGACTCCTAGTTGAACAGCACTGCTTTAGTGGACTTGCCTCAGCCTGGGAATTTTCAGTTTGGCATTCAACCGCGGGCTCACGTATATTGGCAGAAAAAGGCAGGACTATTCACTGCTAGGAGCACAGTACAGAACATCCTTCGGCAGCTTTCGGAAGACTTTTCATATTTGTGGAATAAGGAAGGTATTTAGTTTATTCATGGAAGAGTCCCTCAACCGAATAAGCACAAGGAGTTAAAAATACCCTGGCCAGGCTCTCTGAGAAGGTGGGTGGGATCCCAGAGACTTTAGCTCCAGGACTTGATTCCCGGAGAGTGAAAGAGGGGTGGCCTGCTTTCCAGGTAGTCAGGAATGCAGATATTCAGATACAGGCGGCAGAGAAGGCTCACGATGTTGATTTAGAAGGCCTGGCGCGGACTGCCGAGCGCGCCTGGTTTCCTGCGGACCAGGAACCAAGTCTACAGCGGTCGAGCCGCCCCGCCGCTTCCTCCGCCTCCAGACGTTCTCTCACCACGTGCGGCCACAGCGAGCTCGGCTCCGGCCACCCAGGCGAAAACCTGCCCTCTAGATTTGGGACAGACTAAAAACCATGCATCTGGGCTTCCTGACACCATGATGCGTGTCTTCAAGGCCCGGCTGAGAGCCCTGTTCCCTGCAGCTTCGGAGCCTTCGGAAAGCTGCAAGTGCAGAGCAAGGCCAGGAGCAGTTTTCCTTAGTTCTCCCCTTGGTCTTCGGCTGCTGACATCACCGTCTCAAGCTGGGGCCAAAGCAGGATGGGGCTGTGTCTGGTGACAACAGAAAGTGAACTGGATCGAGCTGCCCCAGGAGCCTGAACTTGCATTGCTTCCCATGAGACGTCGTCAAGTTTTAACTTCAAAGAGGCCACTGCAAGTGTTTCCCTTTGTACTTTTCATGTTCCCAAAAACATTTGAAAGCCATTGGGAGAACAAAAAAGATTCCTGGGCATTCTTCAGGATTGCAGGAGAAAGCCACACGTCTCTCACCTGAAAGGCAGTGTTCCAATCTCTCCCAAGCAGGTCGGGGAGAGCCAGGAGGGTGTTTGTTCCACATGGTGTCAGAACCACCAGGGTGACCCCCACTCCACCCACAGACCAGGAGCCGAGCACAGTGATGCCGCCCTGCAGCTGAGGTCTCGCTTCTCTGAACTGGGAAAAGCAGTTTGGGCTGCACTGCTCACAGAGCGGATGTGAGCATCAGTAGAAAACTACGAAATTCTGTGAAGCAAATATCCTTCAATTAAAAGATAAAGCAATAACACACACACACACATACACACACACACACACACACACACACACACACACACACACACAAATACCGAGACGAACCTGCATGCAAGTGCTTGGTTCTCTCCTGTTTCAATCATTCAGACCTAATGCGGGTGCTGCAGTGGGGGAGTTAAGTCCTCGTAGCCTTAGGAGTCTGATTTTTATGGCAACTGGCAGGGGCTTGGATCCAAATAAAAGAAAAGAGGCAAAATCAAGGGCACCAGGTGGGAGGAAGCCAGCCAGAGGGGTTCAGTGGCAGAGGAGAGGAGAGGTAAAGGAACCTGTCTCGGGCACTGTGTGGTTCCCCCCCACCCCACTGGCCCCCTCATTGCATCTGCAGGTGATCCTGGATCTTCAGAAGCTCTTGGAAGAGCCTGGATTTTCCACCAAAAGCTGAAGGGCCTTTAAGGGGTGGCTGGAGTACCTCCATCTCATGAATGTTGAATATTATTCATTGGAATTAACCCAGCTTGAAATTCTGTCAGTCTTGATCTTAAGCTTCTTCATTTTCACTGATGTTGAAAGTAAGACGGGCTGCTGAGGCCCCAGTCCTGTGTTCCTCCTGGCTGGCTACCCCATCCCATCCTGGTCTGTGGTGAGAACATGCATCTCTAGATACAGACATGACTGTTTAGCAGAGGAAGAAAGGTAAAGAGAGATATTGAGAGAAGTGTGTTCATCGGAAGAGAGATGTTGTGAAGAGGCAATTTTGCTGCCATACAAAATTTCTGTTTCTTCTAGTTACCCCGAGTTATTCAGCCTTGAAACCATTGTGATTTCAGCAGGAATAAACAAAGCTGTCACTGAAGGGCGCTGAGCTTGACATAGTGAGCTCAGCCTAAGGGTGGACCAGCTTCAGCTCTATCTGTAACTGATCTAGCCGTTTGTCCAGATGCAGAACTTTGAGATGTTTAGAGACGTGTTAAACCGTATGCACTAAGCTGACTGCACCCGAAATTCCTCCCCTGCCTCTTAGCTGGGAGGCATCAGGACTGAATGGTGAAGAAATGCAGAGTGTGGGGTTCTTGTTTTTGCACCCATGGGCATCTTCTTGAACCACGCCGAAAACAGTATTTAGAAAGGAATACTTTTTTTAAAAGAAATAATATATTTGCAACAACATGGATGGACCTAGAGATTATCATACTAAGCAAAGCAAGTCAGGAAGAGAAAGATATACGTCATATAATATCATGTATATGTGGAATCTAAATTACGACACAAACCAACATTGTCTGTGAAGCAAAAACAGATTCACAGACGTAGAGAACAGGGCAGGGGTATGGATGAGGAGGGGAGGGAAGGATTGGGATTTGGGGATTGGCAGAGGCAAACTACTATATACAGACTGAATAAACAACACGGTCCTGCTATATAGCACAGGGAACTGTATTCAATATCCTGTGACAAACCGTGATGGGAAAGAATGTGTGTGTGTGTGTCTGTGTGTGTGTGACTTTGCCGTACAGAAGAAATTAACACAACACTGTAAATCAACTTACTTCAATAAAAATTATTACAAAGTAATGCTTCCTTTCAGTTCAGTTCAGTTCAGTTCAGTTCAGTTCAGTGGCTCAGTCGTGTCCAACTCTTCGCAGCACGCCAGGCCTCCCTGTCCATCACCATCTCCCAGAGTTCACTCAGACTCACGTTCATCGAGTCCGTAATGCCATCCAGCCATCTCCTCCTTGGTCATCCCCTTCTTCTCCTGCCCCCAATCCCTCCCAGCATCAGAGTCTTTTCCAATGAGTCACCTCTTCACATGAGGTGGCCAAAGTACTGGAGTTTCAGCTTTAGCATCATTCCTTCCAAAGAAATCCCAGGGCTGATCTCCTTTAGAATGGACTGGTTGGATCTCCTTGCAGTCCAAGGCACTCTCAAGAGTCTTCTCCAACACCACAGTTCAGAAGCATCAATTCTTCAGCACTCAGCCTTCTTCATAGTCCAACTCTCATATCCATGCATGACCACTGGAAAAACCATAGCCTTGACTAGACGGACCTTAGTCGGCAAAGTAATGTCTCTGCTTTTGAATATACTGTCTAGGTTGGTCATAACTTTTCTTGCAAGGAGTAAGCGTCTTCTAATTTCATGGCTGCAGTCACCATCTGCAGTGATTTTGGAGCCCAAAAAAATAAAGTCTGACACTGTTTCCCCATCTATTTCTCATGACATAATGGGACCAGATGCCATGATCTTTGTTTTCTGAATGTTGAGCTTTAAGCCAGCTTTTTCACTTTCCTCTTTCACTTTCATCAAGAGGCTCTTTAATTCTTCTTCACTTTCTGCCATAAGGGTGGTGTCATCTGCATATCTGAGGCTATTGATATTTCTCCCAGCAGTCTTGATTCCAGCTTGTGTTTCATCCAGGGTTTCTCATGATGTACTCTGCCTGATGTAACTCTATAAGTTAAATAAACAGGGTGACAGTACACAGCCTTGACGTACTCCTTTTCCTGTTTGGAACCAGTCTGTTGTTCCTTTAGAGAGTTACTGTTTTATAAAAGTGTGTGGCACTGGTGAACCCTGTGTTCCTGATAAAGACCTGTAAATGAGAGGAGGCTTGGCTTAATCAGCCCTGGATGCTATAACAAAACACCATGGATTTCGGTGGCTTAAACAACAAAAATTCATTTCTCAAGGTTCTGGAGACTGGGAAGTCCAGTAGCAAGAAGTCCTGTAAGATTCAGTGTCTGGTGAGGGCCCTCCTCCTGGTTTGCTGACGTCCGTCTTCTCTTTATGGCCTTTGCTTCGTACCTGCCCGAGGAAAGAGTGACATTTCCCTGTTCTGCTCTTATGAGACTGCTAATCCTTTCATGAGGGTCCCAGGGTTAGAGCTTCAACATATAAATCTGGGGCAAGGGGGACACAAACCTTCAGCCCATAAGAAGGCATAACCCTAAAACTAAAAATGTTTGAATGCTAAAGATCTTCTAACCTCCATGGTCTGTGTAACGCAGAATTACTTTTACTCCAGAGAGACTGTGGATGATAATTTAGCGATTGCTTAAGTGATGGCAGAAGTACCGTTTTCTGGGAGCGTTTAGTTCCATTTGAGAACTAGGAAGTGATCAGGGCTGGATAATCAATCTTCTGGGAAGAAGATGAAATATGAGAAATTGACTGTGTGGCTTATGAGGAATAAAGGTAATAAGGTTGCATCCTCAGCCAAGGCAGCTTGATGTTTGTAGCCATTTTTGTACTGTGACCCCTTTTGCCATCCTGATGAAACCTACAGATTTCCTCTCAGAATAATTCTTTCAAACGTGTGATGTAAAACACAGAGGATTACAAAGGAAACTAATTATACTGAAACCGAGCTTCATCCCTGGCCCATTTTTGGAGTGTGGTCCATAAGCCCAGAAGATGGATAGAAGAGAGTGATGAGGTAGAAAAAGCAACGTCTCCAGTGTATATTACGGCCATTTTACGAGGTAGTGTGAGAGGAAATACAAAGTTCTGACTGATCTGAAAGCAGTGTAAGAGGGCCTTCCCTGGTGGTCCAGTGGTTAAGAATCCACCTTGCGATGCAGGAAACACAGGCTCCATCCCTGGTTGGGGAAGATTCCACATGACGTGGGGGATCACGTCTCAGCCCACGTGCCACAATGACGGAAGCCCACTCTCACTGGAGCCGAGCTCCGCAACCAGAGACGCTGCGGCAACCAGAGGCCCCTGTCCTGCAGCTAAAGAGAAGCCCCTGCTTGCCGAGACCAGAAAAAGCTCCGCACAGCTAAAAATAAATACAACAAATAAATAAACATTTTTTAGAAAGATAGCATAAGAAAGGGAAAGAAATTCCCACACTTGGAAATATATTCCTCTGAGAGCTTTAGACGTGAGCTGTAGCAAATGCTCTGATATCCTGGGGATAGAACTGTACATTCACTGAGGACATGTTTAGAATATTTGCCAATATAAATCAAGAGCCTGAAAATGATCATGGGTAGGTAAATAGCTGTGAGAGACAGCAAATATAGGAAAACACTCCTGTTAGAACTTGGGTGGGTATATGAGTGTTCAGAAAATTCTTTTGATGTTGCTATATGTTTGAAATTTTTAATAATAAAGATTGGGAGGTGAAAAAAAAAATTAGCTAAAGAGCTCTTGTCACAATGTTTAGGCAGAGTGCCTGAGAACAGCCAAAACTGGGTCTGCAGAATCTATCATTTTTCATTGATTCTTCTCTCACGAGCTTTGCAGATGTTTTTCAACATTGGAAGGTTTTGTTTTTCTCTTACACAAGTCCACATGTTCACTCTTCCTAGCATAAATATTTCAGTTCCCCAGTTACAGACCCAAGGTACCAATCAAATGATGTCCTGCAAAAGCAGAAAGTCCATATATAAATGTAAGGGACAGACAGTCCATCTTCCTGTCGTAAACCATTCTGAGCTCCTGCCACGCCAGGTGTGAGCTGCTTGCTGGAATCACAGGCCTTTTAAGTTGAGGCTCCTGCTCATGAGAGTTCAGAATCTGGGGGCAGTGAGAGACAAGCAAAAAGATAATTTCAATACTGTGCTGTTACTGATTTTTTTAAAACTTGTTTTCTCACATATTGTAGCTTAAGTAGAGAGTTGTGATATAACATCTCCTTTTTCACAACTCTGGGTTCCTTTAAAATGAATAATAGACCACCCTTTTGTGCAAAGAATAATATTATTCTGCCTGTTCAAGAAACAAAAATTGCCTTTTACTGAAGATGCCGGCCTAGTCTTTCATGCCCCTGCCTCTGGGCAAGATGTTCTCAGATTTCAAGAATAGAATGAAATCTGCTTGATGTTTTATACATTATACCACCTATCTCTACAAATCTTACACACTTTAACAATGCTCAAAGTATTTCTCATTTCTCTCATCCCATTTCTTTACAGTATACTTTATACCTTTTTTCTATAAATTCTGAAAATGAAGATTAGTCAGACACCATAATCTCACATTTTATACATATGTGTGTATATATATATATATATATATATATTTCATTTATTTTCTTGAATAAAAAAAGAATGAATTAGACAGTGAATATTAGTATTAGGAAATAAGTGAATAAGTGTACTTGCAAGGCATTATGAACCTTTTCTATTTTTGTGCTGTGTGATTCTGATCCTTGTACTCTCTGCCTGTCTTCCATGTTTCAACATCATTATGGATCCCTTTTAGTTCAGTTCAGTTCAGTCGCTCAGTTGTGTCCAACTCTTTGTGACCTCATGAATTGCACCACGCCAGGCCTCCCTGTCCATCACCGTCTCCCGGAGTTTACCCAAACTCAGGTGCATCGAGTCAGTAATGCCATCCAGCCATCTCATCCTCTGTCATCCCCTTCTCCTCCTGCCCCCAATCCTCCCAGCATCAGAGTCTTTTCCAGTGAGTCAACTCTTCGCATCAGGTGGCCAAAGTATTGGAGTTTCAGCTTTAGTATCAGTCCTTCCAGTGAACACTCAGGACTGATCTCCATTAGGATGGACTTGTTGGATCTCCTTGCAGTCCAAGGGACTCTTAAGAGTCTTCTCCAAAACCACAGTTCAAAAGCATCAATTCTTCAGCACTCAGCTTTCTTCACAGTCCAACTCTCACATCCATACATGACCAATGGAAAAACCATGGCCTTGACTAGACGGAACTTTGTTGGCAAAGTTATGTCTCTGCTTTTTAATATGCTGTTGAGGTTGGTCATAACTTTCCTTCCAAGGACTAAGCGTCTTTTAATTTCATGGCTGCAATTACCATCTGCAGTGATTTTGGACCCCCCCCCCCAAATAAAGTCTGACACTGTTTCCACTGTTTCCCCATCTTTTTCCCATGAAGTGATGGGACCAGATACCATGATCTTATGGATCCCTTTAACCCACCTTAAATCCCCAAACCCATCTTAAAATGAGAAGAATAGAACTAAAGCTCTGCCTATTTGGAAGGAAAGTCAAGCTTAATAAAAATATATCCATGCAAACTCTGCTCTGTGTCATGTGGCAGCCTGGATGGTAGGAGAGTTTAGGGGAGAATGGATTCATGTATATGTATAGCTGAGTCCCTTTGCTGTCCACCTGAAACTATCACAACATTGTTAATCAGCTATACTCCAATGCAAAATTTAAACAAATATATATCACGCACTGTACAAACATCATGGCATAACTATTGGCTAGTAAATGCATTATTAATGATTAGTTACCACTTAACTGAGAGAATCGATTATTTGGTAAATGACAAATGGATGACTTATTGTAACAAACATGAATTTCTGAGAAATTCCTTATATCTGGAACTTGAATGTAATGTTACTTTTAGCCAAAAAAGCCATTGAGGAAAAGGACATCCAGAGGCAGCAGCTAACATTTGGGACAGCACACTGACGACTTACTTTTATAGTTTCATAACTGGCTTACTTCTACACATCTCTCTAACTGCCTGGGCCTTTTTGGCAAGTGACATAAATATAAACTCAGTAACTTTCCATTCAAAATTTTATGTAAGTGAAAAAAAAAACTCAGATAACTCAGAGATTTTAAGCTTGAAAATGAAAGTAGAGATTATACAGGCCAGAGTCTCCGCAGCAGCACGTCAGCATCCTGTGGGAAACTGTCAGAGACGCAGATTCTTGGGTCCTTCCCCAGACCTACAGAATCAGAAATTCTGGGAATAGGGCCCAGAAATGTGGGTTGTAACAAGCTCTCCAAGCAGTCTTGATGCACAGAATAGTCTGAGAACCACCGATCGAGATCGACACTATTGCCATTTTGCTCCAGATCATTCTTTGTTATGGGGGTGTTGGGGCGATGCCTGCCCTGTCTGTTGCTGGATGTTTAACAGCATCCCTCGCCTCAACCTATTAGACGCCAGTAGGACCCCCCTCCCCAGTCACGACAATGAAGAAATATCTGCAGACACTGACAAATGCCCCTTGCCTGGGGGCTGAGAATTGTCCCCTCTGGAGGACCACTGCTCTGGAGAGCGGGCCCCAGCCTTTCTGGCACCAGAGCCTGGTTTCCTGAAAGACAGTTTTTCCACAGACCGGTGTTGGGGGCCGGGGGTGGTTTGGGGATGATTCAAGCGCGTTATATTCATTGTGCTCTTTCTCTCTATTATGA
This sequence comes from Madoqua kirkii, assembly GCA_006408675.1. Lineage (NCBI taxonomy): Eukaryota > Metazoa > Chordata > Mammalia > Artiodactyla > Bovidae > Madoqua > Madoqua kirkii. Next base: position 3,389 of record SJYC01083866.1, on the reverse strand, counting down.
TTCCAGCAGCTCCACCACAGGTCATCAGGCATTAGATCCCGGAGGTTGGGGTCCCCTGCTGTAGACCACCCTCCAGCCTTGACCAACAGCTCCCTCTGCTACAAGTGTGAGCTCTTTCCTTTCCCTCCTCCCTTTAGAAGCCATGGCGTTGGTGACTCACCACTCACCCTCAAAACCAAAGAAAAGATTAATAGTAAATGCATTATTAATGATTAGTTACCACTTAACTGAGAGAATCGATTATTTGGTAAATGACAAATGGATGACTTATTGTAACAAACATGAATTTCTGAGAAATTCCTTATATCTGGAACTTGAATGTAATGTTACTTTTAGCCAAAAAAGCCATTGAGGAAAAGGACATCCAGAGGCAGCAGCTAACATTTGGGACAGCACACTGACGACTTACTTTTATAGTTTCATAACTGGCTTACTTCTACACATCTCTCTAACTGCCTGGGCCTTTTTGGCAAGTGACATAAATATAAACTCAGTAACTTTCCATTCAAAATTTTATGTAAGTGAAAAAAAAAACTCAGATAACTCAGAGATTTTAAGCTTGAAAATGAAAGTAGAGATTATACAGGCCAGAGTCTCCGCAGCAGCACGTCAGCATCCTGTGGGAAACTGTCAGAGACGCAGATTCTTGGGTCCTTCCCCAGACCTACAGAATCAGAAATTCTGGGAATAGGGCCCAGAAATGTGGGTTGTAACAAGCTCTCCAAGCAGTCTTGATGCACAGAATAGTCTGAGAACCACCGATCGAGATCGACACTATTGCCATTTTGCTCCAGATCATTCTTTGTTATGGGGGTGTTGGGGCGATGCCTGCCCTGTCTGTTGCTGGATGTTTAACAGCATCCCTCGCCTCAACCTATTAGACGCCAGTAGGACCCCCCTCCCCAGTCACGACATGAAGAAATATCTGCAGACACTGACAAATGCCCCTTGCCTGGGGGCTGAGAATTGTCCCCTCTGGAGGACCACTGCTCTGGAGAGCGGGCCCCAGCCTTTCTGGCACCAGAGCCTGGTTTCCTGAAAGACAGTTTTTCCACAGACCGGTGTTGGGGGCCGGGGGTGGTTTGGGGATGATTCAAGCGCGTTATATTCATTGTGCTCTTTCTCTCTATTATGATTCCAGCAGCTCCACCACAGGTCATCAGGCATTAGATCCCGGAGGTTGGGGTCCCCTGCTGTAGACCACCCTCCAGCCTTGACCAACAGCTCCCTCTGCTACAAGTGTGAGCTCTTTCCTTTCCCTCCTCCCTTTAGAAGCCATGGCGTTGGTGACTCACCACTCACCCTCAAAACCAAAGAAAAGATTATTGCAGAGTTCAACATTTTAAAGGTGTTTTGCTTGAACATATCCATATAATTCTTATCACTGATTATGAGACAACAATCTTATAAAGTGTGATGGATTACTAATCTTTGTTCAGAACTTTGCTGCAATATCTGTCGCTCGCTCGCTCTCTCTGACTGCGCACGTCTCTCCCTCCCCCACCTCCCACGGGAGCCCCTGGCTCCACCCAGCTGTGCCCTGCAGGCTTCCCCGAGTGGCACTTGGCGCTGGACTCTCACTTCTGTACTCCTCATTGTTCAGCGTTGACGTCTCCGCATCCGCAGGACCAGCGCGGCACCTTCACCGTGATAGCAGTGATGACCAGCCTCGACTGCATCGCTGTCCTCTCCCAGGCACTGTGCTAAGTGGCTTTAGACTCAGTTTTTTCCTGCCACTGCCAATGAGGGAGATTCCATCATTCCTCCTGTTTGCAGAAAACGAAAGGGAGATTTATAAAATTAGAGATGTTATTCAAAGTCAAAAAGCTGAGTTCCTTGGTTTTAGGCTGTTAATCCCTGCACTGCTCTATTCAGTTCAGTTCACTTCAGTCGCTCAGTCGTGTCCAACTCTTTGCAACCCCATGGACTGCAGCACGCCAGGCCTCCTTGTCCATCCCCAAGTCCCAGAGCTTGCTCAAACTCATGTGCATTGAGTCAGTGATGCCATCCAACTCTCATCCTCTGTTGTCCCCTTCTCCTCCTGCCTTCAATCTTTCCCAGCATCAGGGTCTTTTCTAATGAGCCAGCTCTTCGCATCAGGTGGCCAAAGTATTGGAGTTTCAGCTTCAACATCAGTCCTTCCAATGAACACTCGGGACTGATCTCCCTTAGGATGGACTGGTTGGATCTCCTTGCAGTCCAAGGGACTCTCAAGAGTTTTTTCCAACACTACAGTTCAAAAGCATTAATTCTTCAGCACTCAGCTTTCTTCACAGTCCAACTCTCACATCCATACATGACTACTTGAAAAACCATAGCCTTGACTAGATGGACCTTTGTTGGCAGAGTAATGTCTCTGCTTTTCAATATGCTCTCTAGCTTGGTCATAACTTTCCTTCCAAGCAGTAAGTGTCTTTTAATTTCATGGCTGCAGTCACCACCTGCAGTGATTCTGGAGGCCAAAAAATAAAGTCAGCCACTATTTCCCCATCTATTTGCCATGAAGTGATGGGATCAGATGCCATGATCATAGTTTTCTGAATGTCGAGCTTTAAGCCAATTTTTTCTCTCTCCTCTTTCACTTTCATCAAGAGGCTCTTTAGTTCTTCACTTTCTGCCGTAAGGGTGGTGTCATCTGCATATCTGAGGTTATTGATATTTCTCCCTGCAATATTGATTCCAGCTTGTGCTTCATCCAGCCCAATGTTTCTCATGATGTACTCAGCATGTAAGTTAAATAAGCAGGGTGACAATGTACAGCCTTGATGTACTCCTTTTCCTATTTGGAACCAGTCTGTTGTTTCATGTCCAGTTCTAACTGTTTCTCCTTGACCTGAATACAGATTTCTCAAGAGGCAGATCAGATGGTCTGGTATTCCCATCTCTTTCAGAATTTTCCACAGTTTATTGTGATCCACACAGTCATAAGCTTTGGCATAGTCAATAAAGCAGAAGTAGATGTTTTTCTGGAACTCTGTTGCTTTTTCCATGATCCAGCAGATGTTGGCAATTTGATCTCTGGTTCCTCTGCCTTTTCTAAAACCAGCTTGAACATCAGGGAGTTCACGGTTCATGTATTGCTGAAACCTGGCTTGGAGAATTTTGAGCATTACTTTACTAGCATGTGAGATGAGTGCAATTGAGTGGTAGTCTGAGAATTCTTTGACATTGCCTTTCTTTGGAATTGGAATGAAAACTGACCTTTTCCAGTCCTGTGGCCACTGCTGAGTTTTCCAAATTTGTTGGCGTATTGAGTGCAGCACTTTCACAGCATCATCTTTCAGGATTTGAAATAGCTCAACTGGAATTCCATCACCTCCACTAGCTTTGTTCATAGTGATGCTTTCTAAGGCCTACTTGACTTCACATTCCAGGATGTCTGGCTCTAG
>SJYC01083864.1:0-50566 GCA_006408675.1 Madoqua kirkii | reverse complement strand
TCCATTTTAAAGTTACTAACATCTTTTTAAAAAACCTAAAATTGTATATAGTATCTCAAAACTATTTTACTTTAATAATAATAGGCTATAATAATAAACTAGTTGGTATATTATTTTGGCCTACTGCATAATTTTAATTCTTGTTATCAGCACTTGAATGATTCCATTCATGATTTCTAAAATCTTTATACCACAAGAAAAAAAAAAAAGCCTAATTAGTTCATAGCCTAAAAGCTTTCTAGATCTAATTTCTTCCTTTTTGCAGTTTTTAAAGCACAGTTTCAAATAAGGCATCACTAGGACTGATAAAACAGTAGAGGAAAAAAAGAGAAACATCAAAGAACAGAAAAATTAAAGTCTGAATCCTGTCGATTGGGTTCTTACCTTGTCACTGTGCAATCATTCCTTGAGCAGAACAGGGGTGTCCTTGTTTGCCTCAGTTGCCTGCCTTCCACTCAGACATCAGTCCAGGTTCAGCTTAGGCCCTCCATAAAGCACCTCCAAGTGCTGCCATGTGTTACTAGAGGAGTTAGCATATAGCCCACCTATTGTACCACCTTTAAGTACCAGCACCTAGCCCGCGCTCTAAACTCCTGCATAGGTCCTCAGGATGTATTTGAGGTACTGTCTACATTGATGTTATGGCTCATCTATAGGAATACATAGAGGAAAACAAGAACGTGAATATGGAGCACAAAGCTTGAATTTATCGTTATAACTTCTAAGTTTAAGTTCCCAAAAAATTTACAACCCTATTCTCACTTTTATATTAAGCTCAGGGCTAACACCACACCTGTTCTTAAGTGACAAATTACTAACAGAATACCCCTGCAGAGAATTATTTTTCTTGTTAAAATGTGGTCATGAGCATTAGAATAGTCTGATGAACTCAACTAATATATTGACACAGTTTAAAGATCACCATTTACCATGCTATAAATTTACCAGTAAATTTTGGCTTCAGTGTCTACTGATGTTTAAAAGCTATTTCAGTTTATCCAAATTTTGTTTTCCTTTGCTCCTTAAAAAGTCAATTAGACATCTTTCAGTTTTACTGATAAGAGAGGCTTCACTCAATCTAGAGCTCTACAGTAGGTCAACCCCAGCTTTGGCCTCAACCTTGGCTACTGGCTCTTTCACTTTGGCGAATCTGTGCACTCCCTTTCTAGAAGCAGAATCCAGGTCTGAGTCTGCTCTCAAACTAAGCTGTGGCTCTTAATCTTGGTCTCCCTACTTATGGACAGTCATGTATGAAGCTAACCAGGGGTTGAATCCTATTCATCTGAGGCCCTCTTCTCCCTTGCTTGGTCAGAGATCATCTTTTTAATAGTCTATTCCCTTCACCTCTCTCTTGAATGTTACCCTTTGACTCTAGGTGAACTCTACCCCTCTGGTTGTATGAGTTTTAACCATCATCAAGAGTGTACATATATTCCAATTAAATTACCATTTTAAGATATTCAGAATTTTTACATTCATCAATAAGCAATACAAATATGCCTCAGTTAGACTCTAAAGTTCAGAGTAAGCAAGACATTTTTGTGTCAATAAAGTGTGTAAAATATCACCTCATCAACTAAGTCAACCAAACCTTTGAGCAAGAAAGCAGATTCCTTTGGCTTTGGTTACAGGCTTGATTCCTTTAAATACCAGCAATCAAAAAATCTTAACATGAAAGTACAGGCAGATTTCAATCCAAGCAGACAAGGTAAGATTTAAATTCTAGTGTATCTTCAATATTTTTACAAATGGCTTCCAAAAGTAGAATCTCTTATTCAGTTGGGTAGGTAGGAGAAAAGCAAACCAGAACACAAATTCAAGAATCTGCTAATTGCATAAAGTTCCAGAATTGTTTATATCTACATTTTGGGCAGAAATGGGAGGTAAAGGTCAAAGCCTGTTATTCTGTTCTTTTAAGAGATTTTCTAAATTCTTTGGACTCTTTTCTTTTTTAATTCCCCTATGGTAAAGTCTGCTAAATTATAAAGTCATCTTGAACATGTACTCATTACTCTGTCACATGGCATTAGGTATTTACCATGATCTGGATTCAAACTTGGCTTGGGTGAGGTACAAGACCGGGTTGAAAACAATGACAATCAAGATACTTTGATTTTACTATTCCTTTTCGTCTAAGACTAAAAAGACAGAGCAAATATTTGCTAAAACAATAAACAAAAGAGACACAAATACAAACAGCAGTTAACATTTCTGCAATTCAAGACTTAAGTTCTAAAAGGATGTCAAAACTCTAAGGACACTATTACATTTAATCGTGATGTCAATCACCTCAAAGAGAGAAATCTAGCTCCTGAGAAACTGCTTTGTTTTAATGATAGAAAGGCGTTTTTCATGTAAACTGATGGGTACAGCTCTATCAGAAAATCAACACTTGCAGTTTACGGAGCCAACAAGAAAGATGTTTAAAAGTCTCCCACTTTGGTAGATGTGTTATACACAGGGTTTGTTTCTCATAAACACATTGTTTAGAATGTAGGAATGGGTTAAAAATGATTTTGCACTTTTGTAGTTTTTATCTTGTTTGTTTAAAATGGTGTGCTAAATGTTTCAGTCTCATATAAACCAGTCTCCTAATTCTAAGTTTGGAAAATCTGTTTTTTCCCCTCACCCATAAAGGTCCAGATACACAACCATAAGCTTTCAAGGTTGGACATACTTTTCCAAAAGAAGTATCTCTGTAACACAGCTAGTGACCAGGTATGATAAATAGTACATCCCCAGAACCTGGGTTGTATGAACATGATGCTTCTAAATCCTTTTACACAATAGTTTTAGGCAGCCCAAAAAGCGGAAAGTGGTCACTGTCATCAGTATTTATTATACATCAACAGGGTGTGTAGTAGTAAGCATTAGCTTTGTTTTCACTAAAACATCTACAATTACTGATGTTCTTTTGGAAGCATTCTGTCACTTCTGTGCATTTTTATCCATTGGTCACAATAAATTTTTTCTTGCAGAGTAAAAATGAATAGTAGCTTCTCAAATATGAGAAAGACTGTCAATTCCCAGCTGACTTGCTAAACATGGGAAGGAAAGAAAAATTCACTACTAAATAAACAAATTTTTAAGGGAAGTTGTCAATCATTTTTTTTGCATCTGTCCAAAAGTTTGCCTCAAGGTCACTTAAAAAGCTACATGAAATTGCTAAGTCAGCACTGTGCCTTTTCTCTGTCAAACCTGTCACTCACTGGCAATCAGACATAGCGGTTTAGAACAGATTCCACGGGAAACACACTACATGAAAGTTAAAACAGAGCTTAATGGCAGATTAATACTCAGAAACAAGGACAGACAGGAATCACAGAAGAGACAGGGAGGATTCTCACTATGTTGACTGGCATGAAGAGCTCTTTTCTCACCTACTTACCCTAAACAAAAAGGCTGACTAAAAACATCAAATGTATCACACCACAAGCATTCTGCATAATGTGGGACTGGCTGGTAGGGTTTCACAAACCTGCTCTGCCATCAGACTCCTGATAAGACTGTGCCAGAGAGGAACGATACTTTCCTGTAAAAAGCCAGAGATCCAACTGCCATCTGGAGAGCAAAAACGGGTTAGAGAAGCTCAATTGAGAACAAGCTTGTCTAGTGACTACCCTGCACTCCAGAAGCTTCTTAACTTGCTGTTACAAGAGAAGACATACATTCTTTCCCTACTTCCTTTCTCCTCTCTCTCCAAAGAGCCATGCCAAACAGGCTCCAGCACCTCTTATGTACATGTCAGCTTTACCCCTTTACCTCCTGAAGCAAAAGTTCATATGCGTATCTCCTAAAACAGGATGGCAATTAGGTTTCAGGCTGCTTTACAGTTCAACAGATTTAATTCCAAGAATATCTCATATTTGAGAGAAAACTTAAAACCACATTTTTTTTGATTCTGTCTAACTAAAAGCTCTGCTGTATTTGTGTATTTATAAAGGCCATCAACTTCAGAGGAAGAATTCTGCCTAGCCGAAAGGTTAAAATTTCTTGTGTGCAGCAATTTCCAGTTCCACAGTATAAAATGCTACACACTTGAAATTTTAACCTATTGGCTAGATGGGATTCTTCCTTCCATCTACCTTCTCAATCAATCACTGGAAAAACTTGGACCATTGGGAACATCTCTCTCTTTTTGATTCTGAGAGTCTTCTGCAAAAGTCATGGCTTCATATACACTATAAAAGAGAAGGTTTTCTTCATCCTTTTTGCAGTACTCTCCCCGGGCCAGGGAGTCCCTCACAGAGGGATTGCACTGAGCCAGCAGAACCTGGATGCCAATAGCTTCATAATTTCTGCGAACTTCTTTCAGTGTATGGATCCCTGCTGTATCTAAAAACTGTATCGCACTACAGTCAATCACTATTGTATGGAACTCTAAGGGATCTTGGGAAAGTTGCACTGAAACTTCGTCCTGGATTCCACTGACTGTTACTGTTTCCCTTTTGATCTTTTTCTTTGCTGCCTTCCTCTGAGCTGCTTTTACTAAGATTGGGTTGAGAGTTTTTTTGTATAAGACAGATTTAAAATATTCTTTGTTTACGTAGTAGAGAGGGGCCACAAAGCGGAAAATCTTGATGCCTGACTTGGCCTGAAGGTTCTTGTAGGCAGACATGGACTCAAAGACTTCAGAATCTTCCACCAAGCCAAGCAATGAAGCCTTTGGCTTCTGAGTGCGGAGGATAACACAAAACATAGAAAAACAAACCCCAGTAAGCAGGCCTATTTCAGTACTGATCAGTGCAGAGGACAGCATAGTAACAAACCAGATAACTGTGTCCATTCTGCTAATCCTCCACATTGGGGCAGATCCTTAAATTTACATAGGGCTCCCCGGAGATTTACAATAGTGATCACACCAAGGACACTTTTCTGCAGGGAGCAGAACAAAGGAGCTATGACCAAGAGAACCAACAAAAGAACCAGAGCTGTCATCACACCAGAAACCTGAGTTTGACAGCCTGTGGACTCCTTCACCAGTGTCTTTGCAAGAGCTGCGCTAGTAGTGAAGCTGTGGAAGAAGGAAGGGATGATATTGCAAAAGCCGATAGCGTACATTTCCTGATTAGCTCTGACTGTGTAGCCATGTTTCTTGGCAAACATCTCAGAAAGTGATACAGTGATAGCAAACCCAATGATAGCAATAGGTATTGCATCTACAGCCACTCTAGGAATTAAGTTCCAGTCAGGTGCTTTGGGTGGCATAAACCCAGTGGGAATATTGTTAGCAATACTGGTACCATATTTCTCATGCAGTTTTCCAAAATGAGAGGCTAATGTGGCTGCCACAACAACAAAGAGTTCAACAGGAATCGGTGCCTTAAGCTTGGACTTGAAGCGCTCATTGAGTTCTTTGGTTGGCAAAAGAACCAAAAGGCACAAAAGGCTGGTGATGAGATCACAGATATTGGTCTTAGGGATGTTTCTGAAGATATGTATCCAAGTAGTGATGAGTGATCCCACTCCACCACTCCGAGGAAGGCTGAGTCCAAGTAGGTACTTGACTTGAGATGTAAGAATAGTGAAGGAGGCACCAGTGACAAATCCACCCAACAAGGCATCAGAGAGGTAGACTGAAACAAAGCCCACTTGAAAGAAGCCCATCGCTACCTGGAATAAAGGATATACAAGTGTTAAATATCAAGGAAAAGACCTTATAAATCCTGTATTCCCCTAGTATTTCTTTGTGTGGAGACACTCTATCTGAGCACCACAGAATGTCACAGCTAGAAACAAAAACATGATCATTTATCAATTCTCTCATTTTACAAAGAGAGGGCTCATTTTACTGACACTCAGAGGACTGAACAAGTTGCCCAAGGTACAGTGTTACTAAGTAGCCCAGACAAGAAGTCAGAATTCCTACTTTCTTGTTCAATGTTTCTTAAATTTGAATAAGGTTCAGATTGCTTTGAAAAATAAAAAGTCTCCCAAGGATCTATGAGAAATCATAAAGATGCAAACTGGAAAAATTCTAACTTAAAAAACATTTATTTTTCTTTAAATCATGTATCATTACTGTAAAAGTAAAGTTTTTTGATAAAACAAAAAACCAGATTCACATCAAAATGGAATCACATTTTAAAAATGATTACAGAACTCTCTTTAATCTAACTTCAAACTGAGAAACGATTTTCAGCCTGTGTACATGTGGTTATGCCATACTGCCTTCTATGTTAATTCTACATCCTCAAATATACAATCATTTCTTTTTCCTCTTCCCAATTAATTCTTCCTCAAAATTCTATTGTACCCTTTCTCATTCTTGGTGAGGCACACTAATGTAAAGGCAAAAATGAACCCTGAGGACACACCTCTTCTGTTCATCAGCCTCTTCTCCCTCCCCTCCTACCCAGGCACCTAATAGAGTAAGCTATTCTTCTGCGTCCCATATTGGTTCTAAATGTCTCTAACAGAGAAGAGGGTAATGCTGGCACTGACTCCTGAATGCCAAAAGGCACAGGCATGATGATAATGGCAGATCAGTGGATTCTGTGGAGACCCAAGAACTTCATTTCTAATCCTTCTCCTGGCTGACAATATGAAATAGAGGTCCCCAACTTGTTTCCTCCCCAACAGTCTGAGAAAACTACAAACTTTAGTGAGTCACTGACTAGAGCAGCAATTCTAAAAGAAAGGGGGAAGTCACCTACAGTTTAAAAAACTTGCACTCTTCCTCTCCCAACCCCAAGTCATGTTCTTACCTGTTAGTGCTGACTCTGCCAATAACCAACCACAAGTAACTTCAAGAAAATCTGATGGTTCTTGATATATAAAATTAAGAAGTTGAACTAGGTGGTCTGAGGTCCCTTTCTAGTCTAAATTTTTACAACCAAATAGTTAAATCTGGCTGATTGACATTCACTAGTTAAAAAGCAGGCTGAATAGAAGCAGCCTTATCTTGCTTGCAGAGTCAAACCAGTGTTTAAATTTTGGCACTACCTCTTCCATATCCTGTGTACTCAATAAATGATAGCTTTAATTATTATGATTGCTAAGATCCCTGACAGAACTAAGACTTCACGTATAGTGAGTTCTTTGCCAGAAAGAATGACTTGTTCCATCGTTTCTTACCTGATAAACTCCAGCCATAAAGGTTACAGTGCTGCCAACTATAATTGCATAGCAACTTCTGTTACATGTCTTGTCTGACATCTGGTTTACTAATGAGCTCTCATTTGAAGCGGCATGGACAGTGTCATAGCCAGCTATGTACAGTTCTCGGTCAACTACTTCACCAATCATAAGGCACAGTATTCCAAAAATGCCCACAGAGATGTGACGGGAGGTACCCAAAATGAAATAAATGAGGCTGGCAAAAAAAGATGTGTACAGACCATAGATAGGTTCTTGGCCAGCCAAGAGAGAATAAGCAATGGATTGGGGCACCAATAAGATGCCCACAATCAAGCCAGACATCACATCTCCTAAAATGTTTTTCTTCAGATCATATTTTGGGAGCCACTGCAAAACAGGAAGGAAACCAAAAATGGTATTTTTGGCTTTGGTTGAACTGCACTGGCAACTCTTCTCTAGTTTTTTTATAACAAACTTCTTGAAGTTATTATCTGATTTCTCTTGAGGCTCCAAATGGATCCTAGGGTGTCTACAAAGTTTACTGGACTCAAACTGCCAGAAGTCATTACGTGATTCCTCTTCATGCTCCAGGTGGATCCCAGATGGAGCTCTGTACTGGTCACTTCCTTTAACTGAGTCCTTGGGTGAAAGGTCATTTTGCTCTTCATTTTTCAAAGACATTTCTGAAGACAGATGTTTCAGCCTCCTATCCCAGAGAAAACAGCAGGGTTAACTTATTATGTAATTCTCAGTACTCACATATTTTAATAGTCCTACTTGTCATGCATGAAGTTAAGAGGAGTTCAATTTGGGGGTAGGTATCTTTTGTTCATGTTCCTTAGTTGAGCCTCATTTGTCTTGACCCAGGAAAAAACAATCAGACCGTAAACAACCAAGTTAAAGCAAACAATTTACGGAGTACAGGGCTTCCCAAAAGTATAAACTATCAAGGATTCTTCTCCACCTCTGCTGGCACCTTATTCAGTTTTTCCCTTCAGAAACAGTATCAGGGTAGCCTGTTTCCTCCTTTCTACTTGCTACTAACTATCTTACTTTCAGGTTTTTTACTCTGAGGAATTCTGCAAAAGAAGTTCTGGTCTCAAACCTTGACATCTACCTTACCTGCAAAAGTCCCTGAAGCAAGAAAGATGACTGATTTTTTTTTAGAGGTGGGGCCCTTTTAAAATAACCTACTAGCTGTTGAAAATAAACAGAAAGGAAATGTGAGTGACAGAGTAAACTTAAATGTTCTGGAAAATTAAAAAAAAAAAGAAAAAGGACAGGATTCCTTTGGAACTTTGAACAACATATTCTAGTTTGGTAGAAAAGAAGAGAGTCAAGTTGATAAGGGACTGTTGAAAGAAACAAACCACCAGCACGGGGTGGACTGATGGGGCAAGTGTCTGATACATGCTCTGAAAGGTTTTGGTCTATTCATTCTACTTTGTTTTAGTACAGAGTCACATCTGTCCTGTGTGCAGGATCTATAAACATGCAAAGACAGATTTGCTTTACTATTCCAAGTACACACTCTGAAACATAAGCTGAATGGAGGAATGATGGTGCCCACCCTGTCAACTTGGAGGGCGATCCAGGTGACCCTGCATCTCTGGGTCCTAAAGCACAAAACCAGTGCCATATGACCTGTCACTAAAAACTATAGGAAAACAAAAAAGGTAGAAACAAGTAAACAGAGAGGAGGGACGACAACAACAACAAAAAATAAGTCTTATAGTAAAAGAGAAGGAAAAAGAAACAAGCCTTCAGAGGAACAGAGTGTCAACTGGCAAATACTTCACAAATCAGTGTTATGTGTTAGCTGTTTCCTTAGCTTAGAATGGCCATCTAACTCTCGCCTATCAAGATCCTAACCATTTTAAAAATCCAGTTAAAAATTCTTTCTCTTCTTCAAAGCACTGACCAATCTTCCTCAGCCCAAATGAATCTTAATCAACTGGCACTTCACAGCTGCATTACAGTACACATTCTTGTATTAAGGAAAAGTCTCCCCAGCTCCTAGGGGAAACGATATCTTGTTCATCTTTGTAATCATCAACAATGTACAGTAACTGTGAGAGAGCAGGCTTACAAAATGTTTGAATGAAGGAAAGAATAAATGAATAAACAAATTTATGAGTGTGGCCAATAAGAGGTAAAATAATATTAAATAAAGGACTCAGGGAGTTTTCCATTTCAGAACTGACAAAAAGATAGGCCCTTGTGAGGTTCCATAAGCCTAATATTGCCAAGACGCCATAATCCAGGGCCCATGACCCATTCAAGAACACAGTATTTGTAAAAGCAACCCACATTAATTTTGTTTAGGATAAAAGGCCTATAGCTGGTCATCCCACTGAACAAGAATAAAATAACAGTTACATTGATGGTCTTATTAAATAAACAAGGAAGAAAAGAACAGATTTAGATGACTACTTACCCTGAACAAGTCAATCAGACTGATGAAAACACACAGCAGCTCTTCATTCCTCAATGCAACTGGTCCATAACTTTCTTCTCACTTTCTACTTTCAGGCCAAGCTTGCTTGAGTGCATTCCTTATGTCATTCTATTTTGGAATAGCTCTTAGTGATTTCTGGGTCAAAAGGTTTTTCCAAACCTAAGGTATGCAAAAGAGGCATAAGAAAAACTAATAAAATTCAAATCTTGCCCTATATGACAGCCAGCTGGAAAGGAAAAGGTAAAAATTAATACTACAAGGACGACAGAGTGAGGAAACTGTAAGGAAGAACTGAGATGAAATATAGTAACAGAGATAATGAATGCCTCTGACAGGACCATCAGACCTGACAAAGCCAAAGAAAGAACTGATGAACTGAAGATAGGTTGATAGAAATTACCCAAACTAAAACAGAGGAAAACAGAATTTAAAAAAAATCAAAAACAGTAAGAGAACACTCAAAAGTGGTGGGGTGTATTAAACAAATTTATGCATAATTAGAATCTCAAAAGGGGAATTTAGTGGGTAGAAGGAATATTTGAAGACATAATAGTCAAGAATCTTCCAAAATTAATGACAGACACCAAACTACAGATCCAAGAATCTCAGAGGGTACTAAGAAGGACAAATATAAAACGAAACCAAACAACACAGCACCATACACCTACACAGATCGTATTCAAACTGCTGAAAACAAAGATAAAGATAAAATTCTGAAGACATCCAAAGGAAGGGGGAAAAAAAAACACGCTAAATATAGGAACAAAGATATGAATTATAGCAGACTTCTTTTTGGAAACCATATAAGCCAGAAGATGCAGTGGTATAACAGAAATATAACTGCTAACCCAGAAAAAAAAATTTTTTGAAGGATGAAGAAGAAATAAAAACTTTCTCAGACAAACATGAAGAGAATTTATTGCCAGCAGACCAGCACTACTACTGCTACTACACACACATACACCAGACAAAAACTCAGCTGTGCACAATACACAGCAAAGAAATAAAGTCTAGAAAATGGAACAAATGAAAATAAAATTTATTTTTAATTAAAACTCTTTAATTGCTTTAAAAGATAACTGCCTAAAGCAAAAATAGAAATGCATTTTGTTTATAGCACATGCAAAATAAAAAGCATAAGAGTACAAATTACAGTAGGCAGAATTAAGAATTCTAAGATCTTGTACTATATATGAAGTAGTACAATACTATGAAGGAAGATGCATACTGTAAACTCAAGGGTAACCACTAAATTTTTTAAGATATAAATACTAAGCTACTTGTGGAAATAACATAGAATTGTAAAAAATTCTCAATTAACACAAATGAAAAATGAGACCCAAAACAGACAGAATACATTGAAAATAGCTAGCTAGTAAGATGGTAAAATTTAATTCAAACATAAAAAAAAAAATCACATTAAGTGTGAATAGTCTAGACATACCAATTAATTAGATTGCCAGATAAGATTTTAAAAGACCCAATTATATGCTGTCTATAAGAAACCCACTTTAAATATAAAGATACAGATTATAATAAAGTGAAATGACTTACAGTAATTCATATAGCTTGTAAGTAACTTAACCAGATAATAAAATCCAGATTTTAAGACTCTAAGAATAGCTCTTTTTTTGAGCATGTTACTATCCATGTCACGAATTAGTCTTCTTTAACCTCACTTATCTCTAAACACTTTGAAATGCAGGTACCCTACAGATCCCAGTTGCACCCACCTGCTACCCAGAATGACCTAGCACCGACACCAACAAACTTGTGTCCAGCTCTCCATTCTCTATAGCCATGGCCATGGTCCTTTCCCGTTTCCAGCTCTCAAAAACTGAGGTGGAGCTAAAACAGGTATTCACTCACAAGCAGTCCTAGAAGTGGAACTGACTTAGCCATCAGTTTGACTCCAAAAACTATCTATAGTCTTTTACTGATCCTAGTCACCCTCTAGAATCCTTCACAAACTACTTTTTCCCCTTTTTTCAAGCCTATTTTAACCCCCCCCTCCAAAAAAAACATTAAAAATTATCTGAAACTAAATTGGAGGTATGACCTCCAAATGAATTAGGGTCCTTAAGAGCAAACTCCATTCTGATTCATCTCTGTATCCCTTACTGTATCTAAGTGTATGCTTTCCAAAAGATAATGAAATGAAATTATTTGCTAAATAGATAACTGAAACACAGAAAAGGTAGTATGCAAAGCAGTATTTATTTTCAGGTGGAAATACCGTGGAACATATTTTTCAAGTATCCTTTTTTTGCACAAAAATCCTCTCATTGCCTCAAGCCTGTTACTGCTTAATTATAGTATTCACCAACTGCTTCATGAAAATTAAGAAGTTACAGTGTTTAGCCTTGAAATATAGTTGATAGCCAGACCCCCATTTTTAGAAAGTTGGAATACCTACTATATATTCCATGAAATTTAATAAAATAGGGTTCTCCTGTATCACCAGGATAATCTCTCCCTTTATCAACACTGATGTTTGAGAGTGAGGGATAAAAAAGGCTCAAAAGGAAAATGCTTGAACCTTTCACATTATCTTACAGGAACTGGAGAAAAATAGCCAACAAATATTTGAAAAATATATTTACACGTTCATATATTAAAGTATAATGGCAGTTCAGGCAACACAGAAAGAACATTTCTGTACTTCCTTCTTTGATTAGGCACATGAAGCTGTGACTACTTAGTTCTCTTTTCCTGGTGATGAAACAGCAGCCCTGGCACTGTTTTCCATGTGAATTACTGATTCTGGGAAAGACTGAGGACAGGAGGAGAAGGAGGCAACAGAGGGTGAGATAGCTGGATGGCAACACAGACTCAGTGGACATGAATTTGAGCAGACTCTGGGAGACAGTGAAGGACAGGCAAGCCTGGGTGCGGCAGACCATGGGGTCGCACAGAGTCAGACACACCTGAGCGACTGAGCAACAACAAAGAGCACTGGACTAAAAGGGAGGGACAGCCCTGCCATGTAAGCCTGACAGCAGTCAGCCAACTTCTTTTGGGAATTTTGCAGATATAAGAGAAACAATGTCTACTTTTTGGTTAGTAATTATAGCATATCTTAACCAACAGTGTATATAAGACAGTTTTGCAATTTGTCAAATTGAAATGCCTTTTTGGAAGGCAATAGTCTTCAGAGATTGGTAAAGTCTCCCTCTGAAGCATAATGGTTCCATATTCATGCTTTGTTCTACTGTACTTTAGACTCTAACTGTATATTCTCTAACTGTATATTAGACAACTCACTTAAATACACTCGAAGCTGCCAACTACTATGATCAGAGCATCTAAGCAGGGAAGAAATCTGCAAGAGATGAACAGTTTAGCAAGGCTTCAAGGGAACAACGTACCTACCTGGGCTCTGAAGTCTGGGTCAGAAATGAAAGAATGAAGACTTGGAAAATGGATGAGGGAGAAGAAAATACAAACAGCAATAGTTCTGGGGTTGGAGGGAAAGAATGAGAATTAGTATGATACGTTTAAATCACCAGGTGCATATGGAAGATCAGTGAGAGAGAAAGTGGCAAAGGTACTGAGGGGCAAAGGTATTGTGGGGCCTCAGTATGCCAGGTAAGAAAGGTAGACTTCCACGTGCAGACAGCGCACAAGCCCTGAAGGTTTTTGAGAAAATCACTTACTGTATCACTCATTTGACAATAATTATCTATTATCTCATTACATCTTCTGGTCTGTTATGTATTTAATTCTTTTTCAACTCAGTAATTAGTATTTTACTTTTCTGCCCTTTATGAATAAAAAGTAGTTTTAAGATTTAAAAACAAAAAAAACTAAACCATAAACAGGTAAAACCAAGACAGAGTCTCTGTTTACACATTTCCATCTGATCCTCTAGCTCAGTGTTGTCAGAGAAGTTCAGGGAAGATCATGACATTGCACAGCCTGGGAAGCTAAAAGGATGAGCTAAAGCTTCTGTATCCAGCTCCATCCCATCCATGGGTGCCTACAACCAGGATGTCTCAGCCCTGGCCACTGATCCAGCCCTCTGCCGCAGACTAAGAAGTTCAAATACTATAAGATGAAAATTCAGACCCGTCTTTGTTCTGTGGGCCTACACCCCTGCTTGTTCCACAAATGTTCCTAAGTGTCAACAAGCCTTCCAAGGATGGACTGGTTAACTTTCTATCTGAGCTCCTAGAGACTGAGTACGGGTCTCCTCATCTACTCCAAGATAACCACTGTGCTAGACATAGTGCATCAGAACCTAGACTACAAATCTAGGGGTTGGTTTTGCTTTTGTTTACCCCCCACATACCCCTCTCCCCCACCCCCCGTCTGTTCTACCTTAAACATATCCATCCTCTCCCCACTGTCCAAAGTATCTGGAATCTAGTCACTTCTTTCTTCCCTCTACCATCAGATCTCAACTGGGCTACTCCAACAGCTAGAATATCTAAACCCTGTCCAACTCTCCACCCTCATTTCCTACTGGCCTTCTTGCTGTTACTAGAACATGCCAAACACATGCAAGTTGATTCCCGTGTTAAGGTCTCTGCACTTGCTCAACTTCTCTGCCTGGAACAAACACACACCCAGATCTTGCAGGCCTTTTCTCATTCTTCAGTCCTCATTTCCATATAATGGCCTTCCTTGACCACACCAAATAATACTGCCACTCCTCTCAAAAATCCTCATCTGGCTTTCTTTTCTTCACAGTACTTTCATAGACTTTTACAATTATATTGTGCATTTATACTTTTAAAAAATATTATTTATAGTCTTTTTCATACCTACTGTATCCCCAGTAAGAACAATGCTTAGCACATAGTTGATCAATAAATTCATATGAAAATGGATAAGAAACCCACAATTAGTGGGTTAAGACACATTTATAAACAGATACACTATAACACTCTGAGTGCCGTAACAGAGGTTTGCCATACTCTGAGAGTAGAGAATAGGCTGTAGGTCAATGTGAGGAAGTTTAGGTAAGAAAAGAACTCAGGCAAGTGGAAGGTCCCAGAAAAATCCAAGACCCAGGAAAAAGTCACCGAGCTTGCCAGATTTCTGGAGTGAAACTGCACACTGGAGTTTCTCACAGTGAAACTGTAAGACTGGAGTGCAGGACAGGTCCTTATGTAATCCCAAGAAGCCTGGCTTCATCCTGTAAGCTATGGTGGACAAAGACAGGGCAGGAAAGGAGGCTTGATGTTTCAGAGGTGCACCTAGACAAAAGATGATGCTTGAAATGGACACATCTAAGATTAATTCTGAGGTGGACCACATAAAAGGATAGTGAATGGGACTATGGAGGAGAGAATGGAAAGACAGGAAGCAACAAAAATGTTGCCTTATATTTCATAGGTTTGAAATTTTTAGATATCCAAATGAGGATATCCAGTAAGCAATTAGGAATGGGCATTTTGGGGACTTTCTGGTGGTTCAGTGGTTAGGACTCTGGCATTCCACCATAGGGATCGTGCATTTGATCCCTGGTCAGGGAACTAAGATCACACATGCTGCATGGTGTGGCAAAAAAAAAAAAAAAAAAGAAGCAAGAAAAAAGAAACTGAGGGTGTCAAGCATAGGAGAAGCCAAAATTGAAAAAAATAAATGAGAAGGGGAAGAGAACATAGATCATCAGCACATAAACAGAATCTCATTTTTCTCTGAATTCTCATTGTTTGGATGTTCAATAAATGTCTGTTGAATATACATTTTATCTTTTCAACTAGATTAAAAATTATTCAAGGAGCTACTTTATGCTTTTTGTGAACTCTCACAATACCTTGCATAGAACTGGGCACCCAAGAGGCATGTACTAAATTTTCTGTTGATGGATAGACTGGGTTTTTTTTTTTATTATTTTAACAAAACAAAGTTTTTTCAAAAATAATTTTTAACTTTTAAAACTTGATTTTTTTTTTGAAACATAATTGATGCACTGCATTGATAATGTAAAATGGTAAAAACACTACAGAAAACAGTTTGGTAGTTCCTCAAACAGTTACACAGAATTACTATATAACCCAACAATTCCACTTCTAGGTATATCCCCCAAAGAACTAAAAACAGGGACCAATTGCCTGTATACAAACATTCACAACAGTATTAATTACAATAGTCAAAGGGCAGAAATAACCCAAGTATCTGACAATAAATGAATGGAAAAAAAACTATGGTCTAGGCCACACACTGAAATATTACTTAGCCAATTAAAAGAAAGAAAGCTCAGATACTCTTCATCTACAGCAGAGATGAGTGAAAGAAGCCAGACACAAAAGGACAAATATTATATAATCTACTTATATACTTAATGCTACTGAACATTTTAAATGGTTAATAAGGCCGATGTTATGCTATATATAATTTAATATATACAAAACCAGGAGAGAGCATAGAATTGCATCTTATACTATACATGAAATGATATAATATCACTTGAAGGCAATCTGTGATAGTTACAGATGCTATAAACTCTAAAGCAATCCCATTAATAACAAAGAGTTATGGCAAATCAACAATGGAGATAAAATGGAATCACAGAAAATACTAAATAATCCAAAAGAAGACAGAGAAGAGTGGACTTCTCTGGTAGTCCAGCAGTTAAGACTCCATGCATCCAATGCAGGGGATGTGGGTTTAATCCCTGGTCAGGGAACTAATATCCCACATGCTATGTCGTCACAGGCAAAAAAAAAAAAAAAAGACACAGAAGGAGATATAAACAGTTACTATATAAAATAACCTCGATCTAAAGTTTGTGAAAAACTTGAGAAGTCTTAACATTAACCTAATATTAATGTGAACAAAAAGTCTCTTTTCCTAAGTGGAAAATCTCAGTTAAACTGGGCTGGAATAGGTGTGGTCTGTGTTGTTTGGATGGAGAAGGCAATGGCACCTCACTCTTGCCTGGAAAATCCCATGGACACAGGAGCCTGGTGGGCTGCAGTCCATGGGGTCGCTAAGAGTCGGACACGTCTGAGTGACTTCACTTTCACTTTTCACTTTCATGGCATTGGAAAGGGAAATGGCAACCCACTCCAGTATTCTTGCCTGGAGAATCCCAGGGACAGGGGAGACTGGCGGGCTGCTGTCTATGGGGTCGCACAGAGTCGGACATAACTGAAGCGACTTAGCAGCCGCAGCAGCAGTGTTGTTTAGAAATAATTTTCGAGTACTCACACAGCTTTTAAGCAGTAGAATCATGCTGAGAATCAAGACCTGTCTGATTCAAGCCTACTCTCTGTCTCTGAATGGCTTATTTTGAAACCTTTCAAATATTCAGAAAAATTGAAAGAATGATACATGAACACTGGTATTCATAACTCACCCATTTAACAATTCACCAACTGCTAATGTTTTGCTATATCTGTATTACTTTTGCACTCTTTACACATACCAATTGGTTTGTTTGCTGATTTTTCTCTCAACTATTTGAAAGTTGCAGACACACTTCAGCCTTAAACACTAAATAGAAGCAATGTTTTTAACCACCATCCCAGGCTGCCTCTTCTTCAAAAGGAGCATTCATTAACAACATGACATCAAATCACTTGGATACACTCTTCAAAAATCTGCAATAACTCTCTACCTCCTTGAATATAGTCAAATAACTTTAGTCTTCTCTCTGTGAATAAGCCTACAGCTGCCTTTCTCTTGCTTCTTTTCATGCACCAGTGTTCCAATCACCAGTCCATGAAAATACTAAACAGCCTTCGTCCTTTGGGGCCCTTGCTCATGTCATTCCTTAGTCTGGGATGCCTTTCCCTTCTGTCTTCATCTGTCTTAGTCCTTTTTCTAATCTTTTAAGTCCCACCTCAAATGCCACAGAAGAAGGGGGCTGAAATTTCACAGGCTATGTTTCTCCAACAAATGACATGACATTTAGCACTCGAGTCGCTCAAGTTTACATGTCTCTCAAATATGAGTACCATTTCAGGACAAACACCAAGTCAACCCAGTGTCTACACACGCTAGAATCTAACGCAATGCCTCCAACTTGCCATGTATGGCTACAGATTTATGTTTACTGAAATGAAGAAACAGGTGAAGTTCCAAGTAAATATAGTGAAGACAAAAAAAAAAAAATTCCTGGACTTCCCTGGTGGCAGAGTGGATAAGAATTTGCCTGCGAATGCAGGGAAGATGGGTTTGATCCCTGGTCTGGGAAGATTCCACATACGGAGGGGAAAGTAAGCCCGTGTGCCACAACTAATGAAGCCCATGTGCCTAGAGCCTGTGCTCCACAAGAAGAGAAGCCACTGCAATGAGTAGCCTCCACTTACCGCAACTAAAGAAAGCCAGTGCAAAGCAACCAAGACCCAGAGTAGCCAAAATTTTTTTAAATAAATAAATAACTCAAAAAAACCCTCCTGGGGCTTCCCTGGTGGCTCAGTGGTAAAGATTTTTGCCTGCCAATGCAGGAAATGTGGGTTTGATCCCTGATCCAAGAAGATCCCACATGCTTCCAAGCAACTAAGCCTGTGTGCCCCATTGAGCCTGTGCTTTAGAGTCCGTGCTCCTTAATAAGAGAAATCACTGCAACAAGAAGCCCAAGCACCACAACTAGAGAAAAGCCCGAGCAGCAGCAAAGACCCAGCACAGCCAAACTTACATAAATAATTTTTTAAAATCCCTACTTTTCACTTATCACAAATGATTAACAATGTCCATTAATGTCTGTGATGCAAAAAGAACCACCACAAGGCTTACATCAGTAGTATAAGCACTATGATATACTGTTTCTTTTATAAAGCCCAGTATAAGACAAAATAATAAAATGCCCAAGAGGAAAATAACTTACTGTAAAACCATGGTAAAATAAATAGTTCCTTGCACAGCACTACAATGCTTTCAAAGAAATTTCACCTAAATAAGAAAAAAAGAAAAACAAATTTAAGAAAAATTTAATAAGATTTCATCAGCATCTTCCATTTGCCTCCTCAGTAAATCTGAAAATTTACGAGTAAATTTAGAAAATTTAGAGTACGAATTCCTATTCTCCAGTATGAGAAAAATCAAAGTTTAGTCACTTGTTCAACTGGTAGAACCAGATTCTCAATCCTCATTTTCCAATTTCCAAGCTTAGCTCTCTTCTAAATACCACACGGACCCCAAATTTGTTTCCTTGCTAAGAGGTCTTAGGAGCTAGTTCAAAGCAGTAATTTTGTGGCCAAGTATTCAACTCATTTCTGAGTCTACTATTAATTTTGATAATTAATGCAGTTTGCAACTGTATCCCCTGTACCTTGAAAACTGTATAGCACCTATTAAGAGCTTAACAAGTATTTGTTAAGCAAAAGGATGAGCTATGTTGTTGAAGAAAAGGGAATCACTCCTCCCCCTCCACCCTCATACACCATAACCAAGTTTGTGTCAAGAAATTAGTTTGGCAAGCATCTATCTGATGATTTATACCCATTAAAAGTGACATCAATTCTCAAAAGGACCCCTAGTGAATCTAATTTAGATCTTGTCAAATCCCAATACATCATCTCTAGATCTTCCTCCAGGAGGCAGCAAATTATATTACAATGACCCCCAACACGGAGATCTGTTAAGATGCAGATTCTCAGACAAACCCAGGGATGAGATTCAAGACAGCCCCTTGGGTGATTCTAAGCCAGTAAGTAGACTGTGAGCCATATTTCAAGAATCACTAGGTATTTTCTCAAGTCAGAAAGAACTCTAATCAGATTCCAGCCACACTGTTCAGCATCTGTATGGCACCAAGTGAAAAACTTCATTTTACTCAGTCTTAATTTCTCACCTGTAAAATGGAGATAACATTTCCTAACTTGCAGTGTTGTTTTAAAACGAAGCCAAGTAAAGTACCTAGCACAGTGCCTAGCACATAGCATTTGCTTAAAAAATGACAACTACTAGTCTTCATCCTTTGAGATTACTGAAGAGAGAGAAAAAATATGGACTTATTTCTTGCCAACAGCTCTGGCTCTCCATTTCTCATTCACTCAACTTTTGAAGACAAGAACTTCTGCTTAACTCAATATTTGGTATCACGTTACTTCCAGATTTCACATAAAGAGCTCTAGGAAGGAGGGGAAAAAAAGGTTCTAGAATGACTGCCAGAAAGGAGTTTAAGTCTTGAATGCTTCTAACCACTGTGGTCCAACAATCTGCGCAAAGAAGGGGCCCAGTCTAACAGTCTATGAGTCTGGAAGAGCTGGGTACAAGTCCTAGCTCTGCAAATGACTTGCTGTGTGACTTTCTGCAAGGCTCTGTCCCTTTTTGTGTCCTTTCAGTGTCTCCATCTCACCAGCGAAAGGATTTCAACTTCAGTCTATGAATCCCAAAGAAGTAGAGGTCTGATTTGTACTTAACCTGGTGTGTAGCTTTTAAAACCAAGATAATCAAGTCCTCTTTCCTGCCCAAGGCTGAGTTTACCCATCCGAAGTGGTGAAGGTGGCCCTCATCTCCTCGGTCCTGCTCCCCAGATATCTGGGTTCCGGATGGCACAAGGAGGACTCCGACGGAAGAGCCGCACCTTCACCTGAGGACCACCCGGGGCGTTAGATGGGGTGAAGGACGAACAGACCTCAAGCGCAGGAGCTGGGTCGGGTTCCCTGGGTGGGGATGTGGGGCTTCGACGTGGCCCTGCCTCCGCCTCTGCCAACAGAGGAAATAACCCCGACGCACGCCCACTTCCCACGGCCCAGCCACGACTGCCCGCAGCGACCGTTGGCGAGGGCTTCCTCCCACCACACGTGGGACACAGGCGAAGACGACTCCAAGAGGAGCCTGCTGACCGCGCGGAGGCCAGAAAAGCTCACTCTCCCCGGGCTCGAGTCCCTCCCCTCGCCTCACCTCTCGAGTCTCGGCGTACCGTGCGACCTAGCTCCAAGGCGCGTCCTCCACCGCGGGAAGACTGAGGCAGTAGGTAGAGTGGCACGAGCGGAGGTAGCCCACTCCAGGGCTGGGCTCCTTTTAACCCGCCACCTTGCCCGCCCATCGCCCTGCCCCAGGAAGAGGTGTGGCCCGGCTGGGCGGGAAAGCAGTGAGCGGTCACCCGCCCGGAGGTGCCGAAGGCGACTATAGAGCGAAAATTCTGCATGCGCAATCACGTGGCACTGTGAAAGAGCGACGCGGCTATCAGCCAATGACGCGGCCAGAACCGGCAAGAGGCCGCCCCGAAGCCGCTTTCCTCCTCGCGATTGGCTGTCCTGTACAGACGAAGCTACGCGTTCCTAAATAAAGGAGATTTCGTCTGTTGGAAGTGGGCAGATTACGGTCCTCTGGCTTAACCGTGAGGTTAATGCGAGGACTCACTATCGAGCGACACGTGGAAATGCTCTAAGGAGAGCTTAAACTGTTTTTCCTTTAGGAGGGGTATCATTTTCATCTTCGACTTTTTGGCACCCCCCCTTTTATTGATAGAGGAAAAAAGTGCTAGTCGCTCAGTGTCGTGTCCAACTCTTTGCGACCCCATGGACTGTATAGCCCGCCAGGCACTTCTGTCTGTGGGATTTCCGAGGCAAAAATAATGGAGTGGTTTGCCATTTCCTTCTTCAGGGGGTCTTCCCGACTCAGGGATTGAATCCAGATCTCTCACATTGCGGGAAGATTCTTTACCATCTGAGCCACCAGGGAAGCCCACTGAGAGAGAAATGGAGGCCCTAAATGGGAAGAGGTCGCTACAAAGTAAGAGGGCCTCTTGCCCCAGTTTAACTTACTCTCCACCGAAGGTACTAATACCCAAAGGTTCTTTTAAAGATGTAAATGAGTATATAAAAATAAATATGAAATGTAATTCCTCCGTGGCTTTCCTTGACATTCATAGATAATGTCAGATTTCTCCCTGTTCCTCCAAAGTCCTCAGTGTTCTGGGCCCTGGCTCCTGCCTTCTAACGTCACAACTCTCCTTCCCTCAGCCCGCTCCACCATCCTAGCCTCCTCTGCCAAGCTTGTTCTCTTTCTCGACCTAGACACTAACTGGTTCCAGTACCTGGTTTTTACTTATTTCTCCAGTGTCAGCCTAAAGCCCTGCATGCCCTTTCCTTGATGACTGTCCTGCTAGTCACTTTCTAGCATGTAGTCTTAATTATGTGCCACAAACTAGGCACTATCCGATATAGATTGTATGTTCATTTATTCATTTTCTACCTTGTAGAGGTGTTCACAGATGATGACTGCATAGAATGATAGTTAGATGGGGGTGAAAGAAAACAAAACAAAAAACCAGTGAAGGAAACAAAATGGTTAGCTTCCTTTTCTTCCCTTTTCAAGAACACATTCAAGGAACTCCCTTTCTTATCCTGAGATGAGCCTCAGGTTTCTGTCACCCACCAGATTCAGAACTTCCAGAGTCACAAGCCATATCGGGATCAGAACACCTGGGTTCTGCTCCTGGTGCAATCCCTTAGCAATGAGGACAAATCGCATAATCTCACCTTTCCATGAGTAATTAATGGCTCCACACTCAAGAGTCCTGGAGAGGGTCAAGTAAGACAATGAGTGTTAATGTATTTTTTCCACTCCTTATAAGTTGCAAAACAAACAGAAGACAACAGTTAACAATTTCTGCTTATTTACTTCTGGATGCACAAAACTTCACATTTATTATCTTATTTAGGCCTCATAGACGCTCTTGTGGAGAAGGAAATTGCAACCCACTCCAATATTCTTGCCTAGAGAATCCTGTAGACAGAGGAGCCTGGTGGGCTGTCTATGGGGTCGCACAAAGTTGGACATGGCTGAAGTGACTTAGCAGCAGCAGCAGAAGCTTTTGAGGGGGTGTTATGTTATGATTCTCCCTTTATCGGTGAAGAAATGAGACTCAGAGATGTTAGATGACTTGTCCACAGTCCCACAGTTATTAATAAACAACAACAGCATGATTTCAATCCAGTTACAGCTGCCTGCAAAGCCCACTCTTAACCACTACACTCACTGTGTTAGTCAAATGTAAGACTCTATCCCCATCTGTGTGTGTAATAGATACCACTAAGGACTGGTTTAATATAATAAGGGCTATCATTTTCTCTTTCTTATTCCATACGTTCTCATCAACTTTTGTTGTTTTTGAGTTGCTATGTCATGTCCCATGGACTATATAGTCCACCAGGCTCCTCTGTCCATGGAATTTCTCAGGAAAGAATGTTGGAGCAAGTTGCCATTTCCTTCTCCAGGGCATCTTCCCTCCCCAGGGATAGAACAGGCATCTCCTGCTTGCCAGGCAGATTCTCTACCACTAAGCCGCATGGAAGCCCCTCATCTACATTGCAGATGAAGAAATTGCAGCTTGGAATATTTTTACTTAACAGAGCCACTCAACTGACAAGTAGTGGATTCTGAGGTGGGACTGGGAGGGGTTTTCTTTGTTATAGCTATCTCTCTCCTGAGCCTCTCATTGGTGCCTCTCACCCCACTAATTCAGCATCCAGGCTGCTCTTTAATGTTGTGGTACCCTCACCCCCTCACATACAAATCCCCAGGGGCCTCATACAGCTAGACATTGGTCCACCATTCCTATTGTACCTTCATCATGCTCCAGTTCTTTGCAGCAGGAATCTTAAGGTGTGAAACAGATAACCAAATCCCTGCTAAAGGAGAACTGGCTAAGTAATAATCAGCTTTTCCTCAATAACAGCATGTCAGCAGCCCAGCCAGCCAGAACCCAGATCTCTTCACCCCTCCCAACCAAGCCTGAGCATTTCCATCCCATTGGTCTCAGGGTGCACAGAGGTGACTGGCAGCCAGAGGGTTGTACATTATAGCCATTACTCTGTCCCAAACTCCTTTCCAAAAGGTAACTAATGTTGTGTTAACTGGGGATGTTATGGGCCAGCAAAGAAGTCATCTCAGGTTAGGGATTACTTCAGGATTCAGTTCCTCAGCCCTTCCTGACTACCCACTCTTCCAGGAAGGACAGGTCACTTCCTCTGAGACCTCACTGTTGAGTGGACTGTTCCTGATTTGCTATTTGGGATTCGTTTCCGCTGATATAGCTGTTTTGCTTTTATCGTTTTCTCTTTCTTTTTTTCTTTTTAATTTAACTTGATTGTTCTTAGGCAGAACTCACTGGTAGCTCAAGTGGTAAAGAATCTGCATGCAATGCAGGAGGCTCCAGTTCAATTCTTGGGTCAGGAAGATCCCTTGGACAAGGGATAGGGTACCCACTCAAGTATTCTTGCCTGGAGAGTCCCCATGGACAGAGGAGCCTGGTAGGCTACAGTCCACAGGGTTGCAAAGAGTTGGACATGACTGAACAACTAACACTGATTATTCTTAGAAATAGGTAACACGTACAAGTAAACAAGTTCAAAATATCAAAGAGTTTACAATGAAAAGTAGACCTCTCTCCTACACTGTCCATTCTTACCCCAGCATCCCTTTCTGGAGGCAACACAGCACCAGCTTCCTGTGTTGCCTTCCAAGTTAGTCTATACCAGCAGTTCTCTACTCTGGCTACATATCAGAATCTCTTGGGAAACTCTTAGAAAATAAAAATACTTTGGTCTCATCCTCAGATATTATGATTGAGTTGGTAAAGAGTGGGCTCAGGCACATCAGGTGATGCTTTTTAAAAGCCTACCAGAAGATTCTAATGTACACCTAGGGTTGATAAGCCAGTCATCTATGCATGTACAAGACTCCTCCAATCAACCAATTAGTCACTCTCATATATAATTAAAAAAAAAAAATGGGCAGGGACTTCCCTGGTGGTCCAGTGGTTAAGAATCCATCTTGCAATGAAGGTCCAGTGGTTAAGAATCCATCTTGCAATGACAGACAAGGGTTCGATCCCTGGTCAGGGAACTAAGATTGCATATGCCTCAGAGCAACTAAATCTGCCTGCTGCAACTACTGAACCTGCACACTCTGGGGCTTGTGTGCCACAACTAGAGAGTCCATGCACTGCAGTGAAAGATCCTGCATGACAATGAAGATCCTGCATGCTGTCACTAAGACCTGATATGGCCACATAAATAAATATTTTTTTAAAAAAGAAATGGGCATAAATTATTATTGTCTTAGAAAGTAGTAATACTAAACTTTAAGGATTCTTCTATCTCAGTGCATAAAGAACTCCTTTATGACTATCTATTGCTAAGTAACAAATCACTCCAAAACTTAGTGGCTTAAAATACCAATCGTCATTTTGTTATTTCTCATGGTTGCTGTGGGTCAGAAGTTTGTTAAGAGTTTCCATGGGTGGTTCTGGCTTGGATCTCTGATAGAGCTATATAGTCAGATAGTGGCTAGAGTGGAGACAGGGAATGAAGAAGCTGAAGGCTGAACATCTCTCTTCATGCAGACTCAGGGCCTCACCCAGTGTCTCTGTATGGGCTAGTTTAGGCCTCCTCACATCATGGCAGTTTCAAGGCAGTCTGTGCCTAAATGACCTCTGAAGACTTCAAAGGTTCCGGTAATAGGATTCTGTATAGCCTTTTAGGATCTGGCCTCAAAAGTCACATACTTGCAAGTCTCAATAAGAGACATGTCCAAGTTACACTGCAAGAAGGACATGTGGGGTGGGGAAGGACTATCGCTGTGGCTGTCTTTGGCCACAGCAGCTTCATGGTATCCCACTCTTTAGGGGGACCATCATTCATGTAAGCATTGATGGACATTTATGTTGTTTCCATTCTTTTAATTAATTAACTTAACCATGCTGGGTCTTAGTTCTGGCATGTGGGCTCTTAGTTGTGGGTCCAGTTCCCTGACCAGGAGTTGAACCCGGTCCTCTTTCACTGGTAGCAAGGTGTCTTAGCCACAGACCCCCAGGGAAGTCCTCTCTACTTTTCTTCAGTTCCCTCTACCCCAGTTCCTAGAGGGGGCTTAGCGCTTCTTGATCACTTGCCTCTCAAGGATGCTGTGTGGCAGGATAGGAAGTAACTATTCTCAGACTCAAGGAGAGATCCTCTCTTCTTTTTGGCCTTTGAGGGAAATTAGACTGAATTATGCGGAGAGGGAAAGAATGGAAGAGGAAAGGAGATTTTTGAAAGCCTCTGCCAAGAGTGGCAAGGACCTGGGCCTCGTCCTGCCCTGGGGAGGTGGGAAGGTTTGCCACATGGGTGCCTTTTGGTAACTCTGGGAGCCTGAAGCCATAGAAAGAACCGCAGAACGCTGGCCAAGAACAGCACTGTTTCAGGGACATATCAGGTTGGACAAGGGGCACATGTGTGGATGCAGAATGGAGCAAATAAAGGTTACAGGGCTTTTCTCCAGCTGAACTGAGTTAGACCAACAGGCCTTCACATGACCCTGGGGTGGAACAATGGTCACAGTAATTATTGAGATTGGATATCCTGCCAGCACTGTGGGATGGGGGCTTGGAACATATACTATTTGATTTGGAGGAAGAAAAGAAATTGACTCTTACACTGGGGGTGAAGCAATACAAGTCACCCTTGCTATAATATTTAGGTACAGAAAGTGATCTGTTATTTGGTGTTTTATAGTGATAACAAGCCCCAGCATTCCAGTTTTGCTCTTTCAGGATTCTGAGCTAGGTACTGTGGGAAATGGTCATTCAAGATGGAACATGATCTCTGCACTAAAATATTGACTTTCTCAACATTTCTTTACTTAAATGCTTTTATTTTTGGATAGCCAGGACATCTTAAAAGATTAGTAGTTGGAATTATTCTATCTGTTCATATTTTTATTAAAAGATAAGACAATAAGAAAGTGCACAAAGATTTAGCAAATGTTCTTTAAGAATATCAAAGAAAGAAAAAAATAAGGAAAAAATCAGCCTAAATAACCAATAGTTAGAAATATGTTAAATTATGGTACAGCCACCCAGTGGAACTCTGTGAGGCCATTAAAAGTCATGTGGTAATGGAATATTTAATGGCACAGAAAGATGTTTATATACATGTTAAACAAAATATCTAGGGACTTCCCTGGTGGTCCAGTGGTCAAGACTCCATACCTCCAATGTAAGAGCAGGGGTTTGATCCCTAGTCGGGGAACTGAGATCCCACATGCTCTGTGGTGCAGCCCAAAAAGTATTAAACTACCTTTATGGGCTTCCCTGGTGGCTCAGATGGTAAAGAATCTTCCTGCAATACAGGAGATCTGGGTTTGATCCCTGGGTCAGGAAGATCCCCTGCAGAAGAGAACAGCAACCCACTCCAGTATTCTTGCCTGGAGAATCCCATGGGCAGCAGAGCCTGATGGGCTACAGTCCATACAGCCACAAAGAGTCAAACATGACTGAATGACTAGCATACACTTTTTACTGAGCACTAGCCACAAAGGAAGTTTTATGCATACACTGCCACTAAGCCTCACCACCGTTCTATAAAATAAGTATCATTATATCCACAATTTGCAAATGAGAAAATTGAGACCAGAGTTTAGGAAATTGTTTGATCCCTGTTTAGGGAACTAGATCCCACAGGCCTCTGCTAAGAGTTCACATGCAGCAACTGAAGATCCCAGCACAGACAAATAAATAAAAATGAATATTTAAAAAAAAGAGAGAAAATAAATGATGTAAAGGTTAAAATGCAACTAAGGAGAAAATTTTTCATGGCTCATCCATCACCCAGGTTAGATCCTCAAAGTAAAACAAAGAGAACTTCACAGACTAGCCACGCTCTGGAGGCAGACTCAACAGGAAACCCATGTAGCTGAATAAAGGCATTACGTCAATGTCAGGAGGCAGGACAGTGAGGAACTGACATCAACTCTAGGTCAAGGAAAAGAACAAATGAAATATGGCAGACAACCAAGATTAAGTATAAATGAGGGTGTGTTTGTGTGTGTGTTCAGCACTCAGTCGTGTCTGACTCTGTGACCCCATGGACAGTAGCCCACCAGGCTCCTCTGTCTGTGGAATTTTCCAGGCAAGGATACTGGAGCAAGTTGCCATTTTCAACTCCAGGGGATCTTCCTGACCCAGGAATAGAACCCAAGTCTTGTGTGTCTCCTGATTGCGACACCCGGGAAGCCACAAAATGAAGATGGAGCCCAACAAAATGAGGCTGGAGGCTGTCCCAGCAGTTCCAAGGTGGGGCCAGGAAAGCCCTTCCCTTCTATAGCTTCACAGAGGTTGTGCGGTTTGGCAAGCCAGAGGTCAAAGTCCTCCAATCAGGAAATGGAGGCTAAATCAACATTTAATGCCAGCGAAAGGTCCTGAAGGGGGACACTCAATGCCCAGAGATGTAAATTACCTAGGCTGACAGCACTGTTTCTCAGGCCCTATCTCCCAGTCAACCAATGTATCTTCCACACCTTTTTCTTGCTTCTGTACCCACTTCCTTCCCTCCAGTCTCTCAATCCTCATTCTAGGCCAGTTCCTCATTCCTCTGGGAAAATTGCAAATCAACTATACTCCAACAAAAATTATTTTTAAAATATTTGCAACCACTTCCTCACTGATTAACGAAAATCATCTTCCTATTTAAATGCTGATATTCGAATCTTCTGTCTTGTCCTGGGCTTACCTACCTTCGATGACAAGAACTTGACTATCTTTAAGGTAATCCAGTTAATCTTCAATAACTGTGATAACTAATATTGATTGGATGACTACTATTAAATTGAACAGTCAGAAACTGCTGTCCCTGGAGGACAAAAATAGTCAAAGAGGAGCAATTTTATATGGTTCAACTTAACATGCACTGGGTACATAGCTGCACACTACACAATACATTATTTCATCTCCACAACCACCATGTAAAAGAATTATAATTTTACAGCTAGCCAAAGTGAGGTCCAGGGATATTGAATAATTTACACACCACCTCTTAAGCACTATGGGTATGCATTTTTTTTTCCCTTCACTGCAAGACTTAGGCTATCTTAGTTCCACAACCAGGGATCAAACCTAGCGCCCTGGCAGTAAGAGTGCTAAGTCCTAACCACTGGACCGCCAGGGAATTCCTTGGTGTTGCCTAATTATAATAACTTTTGTCTCTGACCTACTGGCTTGTCTGGCTCTCTGGTTCCTCACTGAACAAGCTGGCACACTCCACTCCCAATAATCTTTCAGAGCCTCTTCCTAGTTTTCCCTCATCATTACTATTAACACAAGTGATGAACAGTGGGGGCCTGTGGACACCATTTCACCCAACACTAGGGTTTGTGGTGGCCACTGACATACAACACAACCCATTTGCATTCTAGCAGTTCCTGAATTTCAGGCTCCTCGTCTTTCCAAAAGGTGCTTCACAAAATACCTTTCCACACATACCTCTCCTTCACTCAGTTGATTCCTTGCTGTGCCTTGTTTCTTTCCTTTATTCTCCCCTCTTCACCTCCAAACTCAGTGCCTTAAAACCACCTGTGGACCCAGCAGTTCCACTCCTGCGTATATACCTAAGAGAACCAAAAACACATGTCCATGCAAAGACTTGCATAGCTAAAAAGTGAGAACAACCTACATGTCCACCAACTAATAAATGGGTAAATGAAATGTGGTATCTATATCCATCATAATGGAACATTATTCAGTCATAAAAAAGAATGACGTTCTGTTACATGCTGCAGTATGGATGAACCTTGAAAATATCATGCTAAATGAGAATGGTCATGTTGCAGGAAGGGGGACCCCTCCCAGGGCCCGAAACTGGCCTCTTGTCTAACACTCAGAAATGAATTGTCAGAGGAGGCACGTGCTGACAAAGCAAGAGATCTTATTGGGAAGGGCACCCGGGTGGAGAGCAGGAGGGTAAGGAAACCCAGGAGAACTGCTCTGCCACGTGGCTTGCAGTCTCGGGTTTTATGGTGATGGGATTAGCTTCCAGGTGGTCTTTGGCCAATCATTCTAATTCAGAGTCTTTCCTGGTGGCGCACGAATTGCTCAGCCAAGATGGATGCTAGTGAGAGGGATTCTGGGAAGTGGACGGACACGCAGTGTCTCCTTTCGACCTTTCCCAAACTCTTCTGGTTGGTGGTGGCTTATTAGTTCCATATTCCTTATCAGGATCTCCTGTCATAAAACATCTTATGCAAATGGTTACTATGGTGCCTGTCCAGGGTGGGCGGCTTCAATCAGTGTGCTTCCCCTAACAGTCAGACACAAAGGCCACACATGTATCATAGAATTCTATTTACATGAAATGTCCAGAATAGATAAATCCATAGAGAAAGTGGATTAGTAGTTACCAGAGGATGAGGAAATAGATTAGTGGGGGCACAACATATGAAATACACTAAAAACCACAGAATTATACCCTTTAAAAAGATGTTTTTTTATGTAATGTGAATTTTATCTCAATAAACACAAATTTTAAAATCACCTATGATTTGAGTCACCTAAATTTTCAAAGCTTTTCAGTTTTCTTTCCAGTGAAATATAGATCTTGGGGTAGAGATTATATTAAATAAATAGTTCCAGCTTTTCTTCCGGGAGGATCCTTTGGCAAGGCTTGTGGTCAGAAACAGGTCAACCATCTGGTCAGTCTTCCCTCACTCCAGCCCGTTCGGAGTCCTGGAACCCGGAGTGCTAGGGATGATGTTATTCAACTCTTCTGTTTTGTTCTTAGGAAAATCAGCAGAGCCTTGAGAGAAGACAGAACCTTTTCAAGGTCATAGAATGAGTCAGTGGCATTGTTGGGCCTACAGTCCTGTTTTCTCCTTTCAAGTAGAACATGTTTGTGTTTACCGGTAGCCCCTGTTTCCAATGAAAGAAGCTTCAAATTTCCTTCCCTGACAAATCAGGCCCACTGAACAGGCTTATAGGAGATGACCTGATGCAAATACTAGCTTATCCCTACCTAGCCAACAATTAGCACTAAAGTTTGTTAGCAGATTTGACTGTCTCATTCTGGCATATTGAAAAATAAGGTAAAAATAGATTACTTGCAAAAGAGTTGCTTGTATTCCCAGCCAGAACTAAGTCCAGTGGGCATATGACAGGAAAGGACCTGGGCTGGGCTGTTTTAGAGACTTTTTAAAAGGGGTAAGCTTTACTCCTATCCTCAAAGACTTTGAGTTTGATGAGAATACAAATGTATAGAAATAACACAGCCTAGATTGTAGAAACTCCTATTGACATGGAAGCAAACCAATAGTTTGGAGTTCAAAGTAGAAAAAGTCTAACTGGAGCATAAAGAATTCATGGTGGGAATAGCATGTGGACTGGGTGGTATGGGACAGGTCAAGGGCTCAGCAAGAATAAAGAGGCAAAGTCAGAGAGAATGAAATACACTAGGGTGGAGCTTAGAGTATGTGTAGAGAAACTGTGCAAAATAAAATGAGAAGGAATATTGGGGCCAAATTTCGGAGCACTATTTATGTCAGGATTAAGAAAGATTGCTCAATTTTTTGAGGGGCTCAGTAGGGGTAAGAACATCCTCATACACTCTGATAGAGCCTCTTAGAGCAAACTTTGCATTATTTATTCAAACTCTTGGATAGCTGCAAGCTCTTTGGGACTGGGGTTTCACGTCTAGATATTTCCACTAAGAAATGTAAGTGTTCATTACAGCATAATTTATACTACTAGAAAAGCAGAGCAGTGGAGTAGTTGTTCTCAATAGGAATAATTTGATCTCAGGGGACATTTGGAAATGTCTGGAAATGTTTTTTTATTTCCACAACTTAAAGGGGAGGGAGTGCTACTGGCATCTAGTGGGTAGAGGCCAGGAATGTTGCTAAACATCTTTATAGTATACAGGACAGCTTCCCATAACAAAGAATTACTGACCCAAAATGTCAAGATTGAGAATATATATATATAGATATAGATAGGTATGGAAAGGTTTAAAAATATACAAAGAATATTGGCGATGATAATATCTGGGATTATGTTTTATTTCAATTTTTTCCTTTGTGACTCCCTGAACTTTCTAAATTTTAACCAAGAATTTATAGGACTTTGTGGGACTTCCCTGGTGGTCCAGTAGTTAGTTAGGAATCTGTCTTTCAATGCAGGCGATGAGGGTTCAATCCCTGGTTGGGGAACTAAGATTTTAGATACTACAGGCAACTAAGCCCACATGCCACTACTAGAGAGAAGCCCATACACCTCAGGGAAGACCCAATGCAGCCAAAAAAAGAAATATAGGACTTTGTATCAGTCAAGAGTAATATAATTCAGTTTGAGTCCAGGGGACGAAGGTTTAAGTCCTGGTCGTCTCAGTCCAAGAATCAGGAGTGCCAACATCTAAGGGCAGGAGAAGATATATGTCTCAGCTCAAGCAGAGGGCCAGTTCACCCTCCCCTCTGTGCTGGGGAAGGTAAAATTCAATACTTTGTCTACTGACTCAACTAATCTCTTCTGAAACACCCTTAATGACAAAGCCAGAAGTAATGTTTTACTAGCTACCTGGGCTTCCTTTAGCCCAACTAACACATAAAATGAACCGCCACGAACATCATGTAAAAACAACATTACTGAGCATCAAGGATTACGCTAGGCAGCCTTGCAAAGCCTCAGGAATCAGTCTTGACAGGTGCCTGCCCTCACTGGAGTGAGCTCACAGTAAAGAGAAGAAGACACAGAGTAGACAAACATAAAACAAGGAAACACGTTTTATTAGCAATAAAGGAGATAAATGGATGATATGACAGGCAGGAATTGGGGAGAGAGTGATTGGGGCTCCTTGAGATAAGACAATTAAGGGTGACTAGTATAAGCTGAGACCTTGAGGCTGAGAAGCTGGTGAGCAGGGATTCACATTCTAGACAGAGGGCTCACGTTAGTTACGGTGGATGTGTTTGGAAAAGTTATTGCGAGGTCCACCAGACCAAGGGTCATCTGTATACATAGTGTTGAATAGGCACAGTATCCTGGGAATTAATTATACTCTACAATAAAGGGAGTGATCTATTAATACTTTCCATTAAAGTTCACTTACACAGTTCAAAGTGCCAACCACAGAATATGATCCTACATTCCACAGTATTTACAACACAGGTGTGCCAGGCTCTCATATGGATATATATATATATATCCATAGTCACTACAGTATATTTCATCCAGAAAGAACGCTCTCTTCTCTTCCTGCCTTGGTGGGTTCGGAGAGACAACCTAATGAGGATTCTGGTATTTTAAGCCTCACTGGAGCTGATAAAATCCGCACTATTGTGTGCGTTCCTGACTGACAACCCAAGAAGATACTGACTGAAGCCAGCAAAAATCACCCTAAAATGACAAAACAAAGATCAGGCTGAAGGACAATAGAAAGTCAAGCCTCTATGGAAAGGACAGAAGCAAAAATGTCAACTAAAGGTTACCTCTGGGTGGCAGGATTATGGGTGATTTTAAGGGTCTTCTGTGTGTATTTTCTGCAGTAAACATGTGTATTGTAATAGAAAAAAACTATGAAAGGTGTCGTTTTTTATAAAGTGAAAAGTGAAAGTCACTCAGTCGTGTCTAACTCTTTGCGACCCCATGGACTGTATCGTTCATGGAATTCTCCAGGCCAGAATACTGGAGTGGGTAGCCTTTCCCTTCTCCAGGGGATCTTCCCAACCCAGGGATCAAACCCAGGTCCCCCTCATTGCAGGTAGATTCTTTCCCAGCTGAGCCACCAGGGAAGCCCGGCTTTAATAAAGTTCCTTCAAATTCAGAGATGTAATGTGGAGATTTGGCCCATAATGTACACAAGGGAAGCAGGTTCAGTGGTGAGTGTGCAGAGGGAAGCTGTGTGTTAGGGAGATCCTGGGGACAGGGGTGAAGAAGAGTAGGGTCAGGGGCCAGGGGCAGAGGGTGGATGCCCAATTCCTCTCAGCTCTTGCCATTTCTACCACAAAGAAACTGGATATGGAGTTGTTAGATCTTCTGATTCTCTGAGAGAAGCTAAACGAACCTATTAAACAGTAAACATGGGCTTCCATGTCAAACGTTGAAGAAAAATACCCTAGAGGGCAAAGAAAGCATCTTTATAACAGTATATGTCTTGCGTTACCAGTTTGCAGCCTCTGTTTTTGGTGTTTTCTTTTACTTGATCTCAATGCCAGCTCTGTGCCAAATTTTCTTCTCCTATTAGTGGACCAAGGTGAAAAGAGAACTCTCACCTCTCGCATCTGGGGCCCAGGAGCATCTGGAACACCCTGATCCTCATAATCCTCATAATCCTTGTTCTGGGGAAATAATGATTTAATCCCCAAGCTCACTCATTCTGCTCTGCAGCTACACCAACGAGGTTCACAGACAAAACTCAGAGAAGTCTAGGCCAGCCTCACCTCCATCCACAGAATTAGTGCAATTCCCAGCCATGGGTGAAGTGACGGCAGAGGAAGTAGAGAAGTTTCTGGACTCGAATGTCAGCTTTGCCAAACAGTACTACAACCTGCGCTACCGGGCCAAGGTCATCTCAGACCTGCTGGGACCCAGGGAGGCGGCTGTGGACTTCAGCAACTACCACCCGCTGAGCAGCGTGGAAGAGAGTGAAATTATCTTCGACCTCCTGCGGGACTTTCAGGACAACCTGCAGGCTGAGAAGTGCATCTTCAACGTCATGAAGAAGCTGTGCTTCCTGCTACAGGCTGACCGCATGAGCCTATTCATGTACAGGGCCCGGAACGGCATCGCGGAGCTGGCCACCCGGCTCTTCAACGTCCACAAGGATGCTGTGCTCGAGGAGTGCCTGGTGGCGCCTGACTCGGAGATCGTGTTTCCCCTGGACATGGGAGTGGTGGGCCACGCTGCGCTCTCTAAAAAGATCATCAACGTCCCCAACACAGAGGAGGTATCCTCTTCCCCATGGGAGTTGGGGACAGGGAGGCATTATTCCATGGGGTCTGGAGGGGAGGGTATATGGGACGGGCTGGTGACCATTTGGCCCTTTTCTTTCTCTTTTCACTTGTCTATTTTTTTTTAATTAATTTATTTTTCGCTGCTCTGGGTCTTCGTTGCTCTGTAAGGGCTTTCCCTAGTTGCTGTGAGTGAAGGGCTACTCTTCCTTACAGCGTGTGGTGGCTTCTCTTGCTGGTGGAGCTTGGGCTCTAGGTCCTTGGGCTCAGTAGTCGTGGCACACAGGCTTAGTTGCCCTGTGGCATGTGGGATCCTCTTGGACCAGGGATGGAACTTGTGTCCCCTGCGTTGCCAGGCAGATTCTTAACCACTCGATCACCAGGGAAGTCTCTCTTATTTGTTTACTGATAAATTTTTATTTTGAAAAAAAATTAGAAGAGTTTAAAATACAGTACCAAGAACTGTATATTGTTCATTCCAGTTCATCAACTGTTTACACCTTACCCAGCTTTCCTGGTGGCTCAGCTGGGAAACAATCCACCTGCAACACAGGAGACCTGGGTTCGATCCCTGGGTTGGGAAGATCCCCTGGAGAAGGGAATGTATAGTCCATGGGGTCTCAAAGAGTTAGACACGACTAAACAACTTTCACTTACACCTTACCACATTTGCTTTATGTCTCTATTTTTTCTGAGCCATTTGGGAGACAAACACAGACAACGCGTCCTTTTAACCCCAGGAATTTTTCTGTGTTTTCAGAACAAGGACATTTCTTACATAGTCAAAGTACAATGATCAAACTCAGGAAATGTGACAGTGGTTACAATACTATTATCTAATGAACAGTCCATATTTGCAAATCGTCTCAATGATGCGCATTTAGCACTGTCTCTTTAGTTTCCAATCTGAAACAGTTTCTCAATCTATCTTGGTTTTCCATGATGCTGATAGTTTTGAAGAATACAGGCCAATTTGTTCTGCAGAAATGTCCCTCCATTTGGGCTTGTCTGATGCGTATTCACGTTTACAATTAGGCTATGCATTTCGGGCAGGACTATCACAGAGCTGATGTTATTTGTACTTTGTGCCTTGCATCAGTAGACATAGGCTGACAGTCATTACGGAAATGCTAAATTGACCACTTGGTTAAGCACTTGGCTCTGTCTTCTAAGAGTTTAGGGTTCTGTGGGATTCTCCTGGCAGCTCTGACAAAGACTTCTTTGATCACCTACAGCAAATCATTTAGTGCAGTTCTCCCAATAACCATCTGCCAGAGTTCACTCCTACTCATCCTTCAGATCTTAGCTTAAAGTTCACTTCCTCAGGGAGACCCTCTCAGATCCTTCTGTAAGTTTCCTCCCTAAAACCATTTACCACAGTAAGCCCTGGAGGCCAGGGACCATGCCTGCCTTATTGTCCACTTTATACCAAATGTTTGTCCACTTTATAGCAAAGGTCTGGCACTAAGCACATGCTCAACAAACACTTAGCAAAAAGACTCACACTCAGGTAATTTTGTAATAATCCCTTTAACACCTGTCTCATCCCAATATTTGCCCTATGCTGCAAGGCCAATGTGGGTCTCATTCATTGCTGCACTGGCCTAACCAGGAGCCTGTGTTCAGTCATTCCCAAGATCCAGCCTGGACATTTTGTGTCTTTGTGTTCCCCTTACCGCTGACCTAATTTCAGATTAAAGGTCTTAAAATTAAAAGTTGGGGAGGTATGGGGCTTTAGAGATCATCTCATCCAGTTGACTTGTTTAATGGATGAGAAGTCTGGAGTCAGAAGATCTTGAGAAGGGGCTTGCCCAAAGTCACCAAGGCATCAGAGCAGAGCTTCCTGGACTTCACATGCACAGATGTAAGAATTCCAATGGATCATCTTTTTGACTTGGGTTCCTTTTTTGAAAAAAATTAATTAATTCATTATTTGGCTGCACCAGGTCTTAGTGATGGCACGAAGAGTCCTCTAGTTATGGCATGGGAAAATGTTTAGTTGGGACTGGCAAACTCTTAGCTGCAGCACATGGGATTTAGTTTCCTTACCAGGGATTGAACCCTGGCCCCTTCCACTGGGAGGGCAGAGTCTTAACTACTAGACCACTAGAAAGTCCCTTGAGTTACTTGGCAAGATGAAAGGCACAGACTTGGGCCTTTGTGGAACCTGGTTTTCTTTGAAGTATGCTGGGCTAGATCTCCTATGGGGTTCCTCTCTCCTTGGCCCTCCTAGGGTAAGGGTAATTCTGCACCCAGGGAACTTTCCTGAAGACTCATTCAACTGGACTAGAGTCTGTTCTCCCTTCAACTCTCTCTAGACTTCAACTGTAGCCAACATGGGTTGTCACAGTCTTATAACTGATTATCCCTGTTTTACAGATGATGAAATTGAATTCTTTTCTCAGTCACACAGAAAGCAGCAGAGCAGGGATTTGAATTCAGGCTGGTGTGACTGGTGCCACACCCTTCACTGCTCTGCTGTTCTCTACTTCCTCCTGGCCTATAAAATGAGTGCATTAAACTAAGTGCAGTGTACAAAGGTCGTTTCAAATTGCATGGCAGAAAATTGAGATGTTAAGCTTTGAGGTCTGACCTGGGTGTGAATCAAGACTCCCTTTCTAATAACATGGCCTTGGCAAACTCTTTAGCTTGTTTGGGCTCGCTTCCTAATCTGTAAAATAGAGGGAGAAAACCTAGCTTGTCTAAGTGTTGTTGTAGGATAAAATGAGATATTCTTTCTCCTCTAGCAAAGTTATTAGCGCATAGCTTAGGCTCTTACTAACAGCTTCTCCTCCTTGTTAATATCACTACTACTTTGTTGTTGCTGTTAATGAATTTATTCTATGGAATAGATGCTGGACCAAGGCTGTGTGGGGCTTGGAGAGGAATCCAGTCTTGCCTTTCTGGAGCTTTCAGTTTAGATTCTGTTTGTGAGAAAGACCGAACAGAGGTGCTGAAATCTACTATGGACCCTGGTGTTAAGGGACTGAGGATTTGAGTAGACTCTCTGATCCTAAAATATCCCTAAGAGTCTGCTGAGCCCCTGCACTAAAGGACAGCCTGCTGTTTCTTTGTCAGCCCCAAAGTTCACCCTGGACAAGATGGCTGTGTTCCCAGGAAGCTTTTGGGCCAGACAGCCCCCTTGGTGTGTGCCTCAGGCCTGGAGTGATGTCAGTTCAGGTCAGCAAGCTTGGATCCTTCAGTTGTACGTATCTTCCTCCTTGAGATATCATACTTTACTGGGGTCTGTGGACAGACACTGGGGGCTGGATGGAGAAGAAGTAGGGATATGGTATAGATTGGGGGGTGGGTGGTCCCTGAACCACTAATAAGTGGTAGCCTTTAGCTACCTTTAGCACACTTCTTGTCAGCCTCCACCAAAACCTGAAAGTTGTTGTAATTACTGCATTGAAAAATGTGAAACCACGAATGGGGTTTCCCATGGTTGTAATGTGGCTCCCATGTGCCGACACATTCTTACTTATCCTTGGGACCCTTGTGGGGGCAACTTGTCATTAGGGCTGCCAGATACAATGTAAGCTGCCCAGTTGAATTTGAATCTTAGATAAACAAAGAATACTTTTTTTTGGTTGAGCTGCACGGCCTGTAGGATCTTAGTTCTCCAAGCAGGGACTGAATCCATGCCTCCTGCGAGGGAAATGTGAATATTAAGCACTGGACCACCAGGGAAGCCCCAGAGAACTAGTTTAGTATGTGTTTTGTGCTAATAACTGTTAAACTGTCAGGAATCAGTGCTAGGACTGGACAAGCCCATGTGGTTCTTATGATGAATGCAAGATACTCTTTAGCCCTAGTGATCAGAAAACTTTGAAAAAACAAAGGCTTATTACTTATAAGACCTAGAAATTACATTGCATACCTGGGGCTGCACAAGGAAGTCTCAGGTTAGAGAGGGAGAGAGTGGGCTCTGGCCTAGGACTTTCATGAGGGTTGAGGGTTTCATAGGTTTACTCTTTATTAGCGAATTTAAAACATAAGAACAGAAATTGAAATCTTGGTAAGAGAAAATAGAAGGCAAAAAGCGGCTCCAAATGATCAGTTATCAAAATCAACCAAGATCTTTGAAACAAAGGAGCCTCAGTGTGAGGAGGTGGCATGGCTCTTTATCTAGTGTGTGGCTGACAGTGAGTCTATTTGAGATAGCCAGACAGCCATCTTTGAGAGGAATGTCAGCAATCAAAGCCTAAGTCACACACTTACATTACAAAAATGAAAAAGATGGGCTCTGGCCTAGGACTTTCATGAGGGTTGAGGGTTTCATAGGTTTACTCTTTATTAGCGAATTTAAAACATAAGAACAGAAATTGAAATCTTGGTAAGAGAAAATAGAAGGCAAAAAGCGGCTCCAAATGATCAGTTATCAAAATCAACCAAGATCTTTGAAACAAAGGAGCCTCAGTGTGAGGAGGTGGCATGGCTCTTTATCTAGTGTGTGGCTGACAGTGAGTCTATTTGAGATAGCCAGACAGCCATCTTTGAGAGGAATGTCAGCAATCAAAGCCTAAGTCACACACTTACATTACAAAAATGAAAACAACTACCAAGAGTGTCCAGCTCACACTATAGTATACCCTATGCAATGCATGATGTACTAAAAAATCGTTTACCTGAAATTCAAATTGAATTAATCCTGTATTTATTTGCTAAATTTGACATTCAGTGTATGTCTGTGTATTTATTCTTTACCCTTTCTCCTTGGGAAAGCCCACAAGACTTGTCTGTTCCCGCATATCTTATTCACCACTACTGGTCCCCAGATCTAGCCCAGGGCCTGGGACAGAGTGGTTCCTCATTACAGTTTATTGAGTGAATTAATAAGTGATGGCCCTTTCCCAGTGGGCTGTGATATTGTGATTTATAAAAAGAAATATTTATTTGATCTTTGTCCTGGTTCCTGACCCTTGTAATTTCCTGAGTGATAGAACCATCTGACACAGAGCTCCTAAATCCCTTGGAGTTTCCTGGGTGGTAGGTGGTCTTTTGTTCTAATGAGAGGACTCTTGGTGGACTCTTGGATGGGGACCAGAAAGATCAAGCCTTGATTAGACACCTGAAACCTTCAGCCCATCCCCTATTCTCTTAAGAGGGTTTCCCAGGTGGCCCTAGTGGTAAAGAACTCACCTGCCAGTGCAGGAGGACATAAGAGATGCAGGTTCAATCTCCTGGAGGAGGGCATGGCAATCCACTCCAGTACTGTTGCCTGGAGAATCCCATGGACAGAGGAGCCTGGCAGGCTATGGTCCACAGGGTTGCAAAGAGTCGGACATGACTGAAGAGACTTAGCACATACACACCAGCGCGAAAGACTCAGGTTCAGTCCCTGGGTCGGCAAGATCCCCTGGAGAAGGAAATGGCAACCTACCCCAGTATTTAGTTTTTAGTATTTGGTTTTAGAAAAGGCAGAGGAACCAGAGATCAAATTGCCAACATCTGCTGGATCATGGAAAAAGCAAGAGAGTTCCAGAAAAACATCTATTTCTGCTTTATTGACTATGCCTGTGACTGTATAATTGGCACTGTGTAATGTATGCTTTATTGACAAAACCTTTGACTGTGTGGATCACAATAAATTGTGGAAAATTCCGAAAGACATGGGAATACCAGACCACCTGACCTACCTCTTCAGAAATCTGTGTGCAGGTCAGGAAGCAACAGTTAGAACTGGACATGGAACAACAGACTGGTTCCAAATAGGGAAAGGAGTACACTAAGGCTGTATATTGTCACCCTGCTTATTTAACTTATATGCAGAGTACATCATGAGAAACGCTGGGCTGGAAGAAGCATAAGCTGGAATCAAGACTGCCGGGAGAAATATCAATAACCTCAGATATACAGATGACACCACCCTTATGGCAGAAAGTGAAGAGGGGCTAAAAAGCCTCTTGATGAAAGTGAAAGAGGAGAGAGAAAAAGTTGGCCTAAAGCTCAACATTCAGAAAACGAAGATCATGGCATCCAGTCCCATCACTTCATGGGAAATAGATGGGGAAACAGTGGAAACAGTGTCAGACTTTATTTTGGGGGGCTCCAAAATCACTGCAGGTGGTGTCTGAAGCCATGAAATTAAAAGACACTCCTTGGAAGAAAAGTTATGACCAACCTAGATAGCACATTCAAAAGCAGAGACATTACTTTGCCGACTAAGGTCCGTCTAGTCAAGGCTATGGTTTTTCCTGTGGTCATGTATGGATGTGAGAGTTGGACTGTGAAGAAGGCTGAGCACCAAAGAATTGATGCTTTTGAACTGTGGTGTTGGAGAAGACTCTTGAGAGTCTCTTGGACTGCAAGGAGATCCAACCAG
Organism: Madoqua kirkii; assembly: GCA_006408675.1. NCBI lineage: Eukaryota > Metazoa > Chordata > Mammalia > Artiodactyla > Bovidae > Madoqua > Madoqua kirkii. Next base: position 10,109 of record SJYC01083864.1, on the reverse strand, counting down.
TCCATTCTGAAGGAGATCAACTCTGGGATTTCTTTGGAAGGAATGATGCTAAAGCTGAAACTCCAGTACTTTGGCCACCTAATGCAAAGAGTTGACTCATTGGAAAAGACTCTGATGCTGGGAGGGATTGGGGGCAGGAGGAGAAGGGGATGACCGAGGATGAGATGGCTGGATGGCATCACGGATTCGATGGACGTGAGTCTGGGTGGACTCCAGGAGTTGGTGATGGACAAGGAGGCCTGGCGTGCTGCGGTTCATGGGGTCGCAGAGAGTTGGACATGACTGAGTGACTGAACCGAACTGAACTGAACTCCAGTATTCTTGCCTGGGAAATCTCATGGATAGAGGAACCTGGAAGACTACAGTCCAGGGGGTTGCAAAAGAGTTAGACACGACTTAGCAACTAAACAACAACATTCTCATAAGACGGGAGAGGTGCTGGAAATGGGGTTAATAATTGATTGCACCTTTGTGATTAAACTGTCATAAATAAACCTCAAAAGTACAGGGTTCAGAGAGCTTCTGGGTTGGTGAATACATGCATGTGCTGGGAGGGTAGTGTACACCCCAACTCCAAGGGACAGAATCTTTGGCACACAGGACCTTTCTGGATCTCACCTTATGTATCTCTTTATCGCACAGTTCATCGGTACACTTAAGACTGTAAATGTAAATACTTTCCTGAGTTCTATGAGCTTTTCTGGCAAGTAATCAAACCCAGGAGTGAGTCACTAGAACCTCGATTTACAGTCAGTTAGCAGAAGTACAGATGGCAACCTATGACTTGGCATTGGCATCAGAAGCAAGGGCAGTCTTCAGGGACTGAACCCTTCCGTTGTATGTTCCTGTTCTCCAGGTAAACAGTGTAAACTGAACTGAATTGTTGGATACCCAGCTAGTGTCAGAGAACTGGTCAGTGTGGGGAAAAAAACATCTACATATCTGGTTTGCAAAGTGTTATAAATATAGTAGTTATGTGAGAGTAAAGGAAAACAGTGAGTTTCTTCCAGACAGTGACAATCCCATTTCTGAAGACTGAAGCTGAAAGCACTCTCATCTCCAGAGGCTCTTACACTGGTTGTCCTGCTCTCCTTCCTGCCCTATGACACCTGGAACCCAGCATGCCAGGCCAAAAAGAAACCTCAGAAAGGACCTGGTCCGATATGGTGATTTTACCAAAGAGGAAACTGAGGCTTGGAGAGGTTTCAACTACTGACAGGCTCATGAAGCCACTCAGAGAACAGGTCACTACCTCCTGGGGCCCCAGAATACCATCAATTCTCTGGGAGCTTTCTTCACATTATGGTTTGAATTGTGAATTCATGCTTTACATGATGTCCCCACTGTACAGTGATAACCCACTGAGGACAACCTCACCTTTCTTACTGGTCTTGGCAGATCCAGTGCCTCTCATAGAGCCAGTGCTCAGTAAATATAAGTGGATCAATGAATCAATCCATCAGTGAGCTGATCAGTGTATCAGTGAATGAATGAATGAATACAGAGGCTGTGCCATATATGAGCAGGAGAATTGTCTATAAAACAGGGAAGGAGAGAGTTCTATGTGACAGGGAAGATGTGAGAGTTAATGAATTGTCTGGCTCTGGGCCTAGTACATCATTGAAAGTGAAAGTCGTTCAATATGGGACACACTGGAGCTTGGCACAGAGGATATTTGAAAAGAGAAACTGGGTTTCCATGAATGAGAAGCAGTCTTGAATTACATTGGAATAAAATCAAAGCTCTTCCAGTGGCCTCCAAGGCCCTCACATAAGGCCTCTGCCCACCTTTCTGAGGGGCTTCCCTGGTGGTTCAGATGGTAAAGAATCTGCCTTCAATGTGGGAGACCTGAGTTTGATCCCTGAGTTGGGAAGATCCCCTGGAGAAGGAAATGGTTACCCACTCCAGTATTCTTGCCTGGAGAATCGCTTGGACAAAGGAGCCTGGCTGGCTACAGCCCAGAGAATCACAAAGAGTCAGACATGACTGAAGCAGCTTAGCATGCACATAGGCACTCATGCCACCTCTCTGACTTCCTTGCCCTCCCATCTCCCTCACTAAGCAGGCCTTCTTCCTGTTTCTCAGATCAGTCGGTTCATTGCCCCCTGCTCCTTGGCATCCTCCATGCCCTCTGCTTGGAATACACTACTGGCTGGCTGGCTCTTCTGAGCCTTCACTCTCTGCATTACCTCTTAGAGAAGCCTCCCTACCTGCCAGGACTGACCAGAGCAGCATCAACCTACCCCCACTTCCATCACTTTCTATAGCATCATCCAGTTTCTATTCTTCAAAGCAGCTGTTTACTTGCTTTTTGTCTGTCCACCCCATTTGAGTGGAAGCTTTACTAGGGAAAGATATTCACCTGTCTTGTTCACTGCCTAAACTGCCTCAGTTCAGTTCAGTTCAGTTCAGTTCAGTCACGTCTGACTCTTGAATCGCAGCATGCCAGGCCTCCCTGTCCATCACCAACTCCCGGAGTTCACTCAGACTCAAGTCCATCGAGTCAGTGATGCCATCCAGCCATTTCATTCTCTGTCATCCCCTTCTCCTCCCGCCCCCAATCCCTCCCAGCATCAGAGTCTTTTCCAAAGAGTCACTCTTCGCATGAGGTGGCCAAAGTACTGGCATACATTAAAGGCTTTCTGTTAATGCCAACTGAATGAATGAATGACTTGGGCTTTCTTCTGCTCAACTTCTGATTCCTAGGCTTTAAAACAGATAGGTTAGTGACTTCCCTGGTGGTCTAATGGTTAAGACTGTGTTCCCAATGTAGGGGGCCCAGGTTCAATCCTTGATCAGGGAACTAGATCCAACATGCTGCAACTAAGAGTTCGAATGCCACCACTAAAGAAAAAGATCCTTCATGCAGCAACTAAGACCAGGCACAGCCAAATAAAAAATAAATAAGCAAAATAGTTTTAGCAGATGGCCTTTAAGGTCCCACCGCCACTGATAAGTTGAGGTTCTATGACACAGCTGAGAACACTGTATATGCTGAAAATAAAAGGATACCAATGATTATACAGACACGAGTCAATTGGCAGCTGTGCTATTTGTGAGAAAGTTCTAGGGCTGAGAATTCAGTGGGAGAGAAGGTACTTGTGGCTATAGTAACATTTGCCTCAGATGCAGGTAAGGCCCAAGTACTGCTTTCCTGGACAGAAGTGAATACTGAAAGACTGAACTGACTTGATGAAATGAATCTGGGCATGTCTCACTCAGGCTTGTATTCATCAGTTGTCCTTAGAGAGTGACATGGAAAACCCTTATGGTTAATACCTCTTTAGAGATTTTGCTTAATCTTCCAACACTAATTCAAGTTGAGCACTACAGGCTTCTCTTAATTCCTTTACCCTTCACCTGGTTTGAGACAGCTTCATCGACAACAGGGCCTGTTTATTTAATTCCACTCCAACTGGAAGAATCCACAGATGCACAACTTCTGCACTGTGGGAAAGCCCTAGTTCTAGCACAGCTCTGTGAACTGGCTCTGCAAAATACATTTCCTTCTCAGAATAGCATGAACTGTACACAGCTCAGCTGGCTTGTGTTCCCAGCAATGCTGACTGTTGGGAAGCGTCTCAGTGTGACCAAGAAACAGAAAGGTGGATTCTTTTGGATTTAAGAAAACAATTCAGGCTCTGTTTCCACTTTCTGACCACCCAGACTGTACCGCCCTATACTGGCCTCCAAGTTTGCCTTCGGGGTGGGGTGTAAGAGGTGTGTGCTCCTCTGCACTACTACTGCTTTGGGCCAACCCTTATGTCCTGTGTTAATTCTGTGAATTCTGTGTGATTCATCTGTGTGCTGGCCTGAATTTTAGTCTTCCCTCTGTCCCCGGTGCTTAGCATAAGGCCTGACACAGAGTGGGGCTTCCGTTGAGATTTGTGGAATGGGGATAGCCATTGGATTGGCTGTGTGGTGCTAGAACTTGATCGCAAAAAAAGCTGAAAGTGGACTTTCCTGCTGGTACAGTGGATAAGAACCTGCCTGCGGATGCAGGGGGTACAGGTTCAGGCCTGGTCTGGGAAGAGTCTACATGTCTCAGAGCAATTAAGCCTGTGAGCCAGAGCCACCGAGCCCAGACTCTAAAGCTCACGAATTATAACTACTGAGACCGTGTGCTGCAACTATTGAAGCCTGAATGTTTACAGCCTGTGCTTCATAAGAGAAACCACCACAATGAGGAGCCCACGAATCGCAATGAAGAGTAACCCCGACTCGCCCCAGCTAGAGAAAGCCCGCACGCAGCAACGAAGACACAATGCAGCCAATAAATGAATAAATAAAAGCTGGAAGTAACAAATTCTTTGGTTCAAAGACCCAGACCCAGGTCTACCCTTATCCAGGCTTCCCTGAAATGAAGCTTCCCTGGATGAAGCAGCAGAGCAGAGGGCAGTTTCTCAAATCACATACACACACAAGTAATAAGTAATGTTAATCTTGAGTTTGTTTCCCCGTTTGTAAGATGAACTGCTAATGGTCCCATTTCTGGGGTTATTGGGAAGAATACAGTGAGCTGATGCAGGCAAAGCACCACATGCAACACCTGCTAGCAACTGTGATGATGATACTCACTAAGGTCTTTTCCTCACTCGAGCTTCTGATTTACACTTAACTGTCATCAATGGAAGACAGCCTTCTCAAAATCTTCCTCCACAGTCAAAGTCAACCCTCCACCTCCATCCTTGGGTCCCTCCAGTGTTTTGCTCATGTCTCTATGACCCTTCGTAAGCTGTATTTCAGACTGTCTTCTACTGGATTTTGGAGGCTTCCAGGGTAGAAATTATCTCTAATTGCCTTGTCCCTGATGAAGGGGAGTAGATGGAACTGGCTTCATTCTTTTGTCAACAAGAGAATGGGGAGCCTCTTTACCCTACCTCAGCAGCAAACTGTGGAAAATTCTTAAAGAAATGGGAATACCAGACCACCTTACCTGTCTCCCAGGAAACCTCTATGCAGGTCAAAAAGCAACAGTTAGAACCAGACATGGAACAACAGACTCGTTCCAAATTGGGAAAGGAGTACATCAAGGCTGTATATTGTCACCCTGCTTATTCAACTTCTATGCAGAGTACATCATGAGAAACGCTGGGCTGGATGAAGCACAAGATGGAATCAAGATTGCCAAGAGAAATATCAGTAACCTCAGATATGCAGATGACACCACCCTTATGGCAGAAAGCAAAGAGGAACTAAAAAGCCTCTTGATGAAAGTGAAAGAGGAGAGTGAAAAAGCTGGCTTAAAACTCAACATTCAAAAAAATGATGATCATGGAATCTGGTCCCACTTCATCATGGCAAATAGGTGGGGAAACATGGAAACAGTGAGACTATTTTCTTGGGCTCCAAAATCACTGCAAATGGAGACTGTATCCATGAGATTAAAACATGCTTGCTCCTTGGAAGAAAAGTTATGACCAACCTAGATAGCATATTAAAAAGCAGAGACATTACTTTGCTCACAAAGGTCTATTTAGTCAAATCTATGGTTTTTCCAGTAGTCATGTATAGATGTGAGAGTTGGACCATAAAGAAGGCTGAGTGCTTTTGAACTGTGGTGTGGGAGAAGACTCTTGAAAGTCCCTTGGACTGCAAGGAGATCCAGCTAGTCAATCCTAAAGGAAATCAACCCTCAATATTCAGTGGAAGGACTGATGCCAAAGCTGAAACTCCAATATTTTGGCCACCTGATGTGAAGAGCCAGCTCATTAGAAAAGACCTTGATGCTGAGAAAAATTGAAGGGAGGAGGAGAAGAGCACAGAGAGGACAAGATGGTTTGATGGCATCACTGACTCAATGGACACGAATTTGAGCAAGCTCCAGAAGACAGTGAAGGTCAGGGTTGCCTGGTGTGCTGCAGGCCATGGGGTTGCAAAGAGTCAGACATGACTGAGTGACTGGACAACAACAGCAACCATGGGCACCTGGGGCTTAGGTTGTTTTCCTGTCTTTGCTCTTCCTCTGCCCACTCATGCTTATCTTTGTCTACCTTCAGGATGAGCATTTCTGTGACTTCGTGGACACCCTCACAGAGTACCAGACTAAGAACATCTTGGCTTCTCCCATAATGAATGGGAAGGACGTGGTGGCCATAATCATGGCTGTGAATAAAGTGGATGGGCCCCACTTCACCAAGAATGATGAAGAGGTAAGAGTGCTTAAAAATTGCTGGGCTGGCCATGCCAGCACATTCTTTCAGCTCACAAATCCTCTGACCCTTGCTATTTGTCCTGACCTTGGCTTTCCCCTCTGTAAGACAAGGAAGTTAGTGGTCTGATGATCTGTGAGGGAGGCAGGACAGGATAATCATTAAGATGTTGGGCTTTGGAGATAAGAATGTAGAGATAAATGGTTCTGGTTCTGCTAATATCTGTTTGATTTGGGCACGTTTTTCTGAACCTCAGATTACTTATTTGTAAAATGGGGATGGTTTTATAGTATCTTCTATAGACAGTATCTATAGTATCTCTTGAGGTTATTTGTGGCCATCAGGATAACATACATACATGGCTTATCACAGGGCCTGCAAATTCAATGAACACTAGCAACTTCTCATGAATACACTTCTAGTAACATTGACATTCTACATTCTGTGAGTTTTACCCTCACATAATGCAACATTTTATGAGTCAGCTTTCCATGATCCATCTGCTCAAACTGTCTCAGATGAAGCTTTGAAAATGTTCAAACTTATCGGCTGATGGTAGAAGTGGACAGAAGAGGGATTTCTCCCTCTCATCTATTTCTTCTCATGCTCTTTGATTTTCAGATTCTCCTCAAGTACCTCAACTTTGCAAATCTAATCATGAAGGGTTCCACCTGAGTTACCTGCACAACTGTGAGACTCGGCGTGGCCAGGTAAAGGGCTTGACTTGAGGGAAGGGACTGGACTGAAGGTGTCCTCTTCCTGAAGCACTGATGTGCTCAACTAGAAGGCAGTAGTGACAGAAGTGCCTGGGAAGTATCGAACAGTCTCTCCCAGCATCCCTGGGGTGCATGAGTCATGGATGTCTGTAAAGCTGTAACCCAGGGTGACTGCACGGATATGCTTTCATGTCAGCCGGCTTGTATTTGAATCCCTGCTAAGCCGTTTACCAGTTCTAAGACCTTGAGCAAATCATTTAACCTCTCCAAGCTTCAACCTCCTCTTTTGAAAAATGGGAATAATTATGGGATAAAGTATGTAGGATACTTGGGCTCTGTCAATGTTTGTTGTTATCATTGTTATTAACAACCTAGGAAATAAAGAATTGAAAAGAGTTGGACCCAATAGAAACTGCCCCAGTATTCACCTCTCTGAACGTCAGTTTCTCCATCTACAAAACAGGGACAATTATCCTTTGTTATTGTCAGCTGCTGTCCTGTGCCTCAGGAACACTAACTATGTTTTTGTATTTCTTCAGATACTGTTGTGGTCTGGGAGCAAAGTCTTTGAAGAGCTTACAGACATTGAGAGGCAGTTCCACAAAGCCCTGTACACAGTCCGCGCCTTCCTCAACTGTGACAGATACTCTGTGGGGCTCTTAGACATGACCAAACAGAAGGTGAGAACACTTAAGAGCAGACATCTCCAAGAACAGGTTAAATATATAGCAGCTATATACCAGGTGGAACCCAGCCTTGTGTCATGAGTTCAGTTGCACAGGGAAATGGCTGGCAGGAGGTGGACGGTTAGGAAAGGTTTTTCATAGGTCTTTTACCCTGAGGAGAGGAGTACCAGCCTTTACAGAGGACAAGTCATTCCAGGGCACAGGGGAGGAAAAATAACCTGTATCTTCCCTATTCCATGGGGGGAAAATGAGCATGTGAGAAGAAGGCGTGATGAGGTGGTAAAGTGAGTGATAAAGAAGTTTCCACGTAAGGTGAAAGTGCAGCAAGAAGAAAGTTGCCAGCTTTAGAAACTGTCAGAAAATACACTCAAAGGTGGGCAGAAACCTCTCCTATGGTGTGTGGAGACCAGAGCTCATCCAGGCCGTGAAAGTGGGGGCACATACTTAGATCTGGCCCCTCAGAATGCTCTGAGGCCATGTTGGCTAAGGAGGCAGAGAGACTCAAATGACCTCCAGCCAGTTTCTTCAGCCAGTTTTCACCAAACTGACTCTCCCATTGTTCTTTCTCTGCGTGTCTTTGCAGTTAATCATTTTCTGCCTTGGCACAGAGTTCCAGAGTTACCTACACACATTTCCTCTCCGAAGTTCTAAGACTAAACTGTCGGTTTCATTTTGTGCCCTTTGTCATGTGGCATGCGGTACACAGCCCAGTAGAGACCCTCCAAATTTTCAGTTGAATGAATAAATGAATTACAGAATCTGGGGTTGGAAAAAACCTTAGGTCTAGTCCAGAGGCTCCCAAATGTGACAGCAAATTAGAATCTTCTGAGGAACAGCTTCAAAATTGCTGAGTTAATCATCAAAAAGTCTACAAATAATAAATGCTGGAGAGGGTGTGCAGAAAAGGGAACCCTCCTACCGTGTTGGTGGGAATGTAAATTGGTACAGTCACTATGGAGATTAGTATAGAGGTTCCTCAGAAAACTAAAAATAGAATTATCATATGATCCAGTAATCTCATCCCTGGATATATATCCAGACAAAACTGTAATTCAAAAAGATACATGTGTCCCTATGTTCATAGCAGCACTATTCACAATAGCCAAGACATGGAAAAAAGATATTATGGAAAAACTCAAATGAACTTTTTGGCCAATCCAATATATATAGTGGAATGTTACTCAGCTGGAGAAAGAATACAATAATGCCATTTGCAGCAACATGGAGGGACCTAAAGATTATCATACTAAGTAAAGTAACTCAAATAGACAAAAGCAAATATCATAAGGTATCACTTATACATGGATCTACAAAATTGATAAACTTGTACACAAAACAGAAACATACTCACAGATTTTGAAAACAAACTTATGGTTACTCGAGGGGAAATGTGAAGGGGAGGGATAAATTAGGACTTTGGGATTAACAGATACACACTAATAAATATATGCAATAATCTACAAAGACCTACTGTATAACAGGGAAATCTACTCAGGGAAAAGAATCTAAAAAAAGAATGGATCATGCATTTATACAACTGAATCACTTAGCCACATACCTGAAAATATTGTAACACTGTAAATCAACTATACTCCATTGGAAAATAAAAGTTAGGACTTCCCTGGCTTTCTAATGGTTAAGACTCTGTGCTTCTACTACAGGGGGCATGCGTTCAATCCCTGGTCAGGAAACTAAGAGCCCACATGCTGCGTGGTGCAGCCAAAGTAATAATTATTGTAAAAAAAGAAAAAATAAAATAAAAATTAAATTAAAAAGAGTAAATAGAAAATCTGACTAGACCTATAACAAATAAAGAGATAGAGTTGGTAATTAAAAAAAACTTCCTCCAAAGAAAAGCCCAGTCAGATATTTTCACTGATAAATTCCACTAAGTGTTTAAAGAAAAAATAATGCAAATACTTCACAAACTCTTACAAAAATAGAAAAGGATGAAACATTTCTCTACTCATTCTATGAGGCCAGTATTACACTGATACCAAATATATTACAAGAAAAAATCATACCGATCAATATATTATCTCAATACAGAGGCAAAATATCTTCAACAAAATACTAGCAAACCACATATAAAAAATTGTGGTCACATATAAAAACCATGTTCAACTGATTTTCAGCTAGGGTGCCAAGACCATTCAAAGGCAAAAGAATAGTCCTTTTAACACATGGTGCTGGAACAACTGGATAGCCACACGCAAAAGAATGAATTTGGGGCCCTACTTGACATCATATACAAAAATTAACTCAAAATGGACCACAGAACTTAAACTATAAAAACCCTTAAAAGAAAATATAGATGTAAAACAAGTGAGACCTAATTAAACTTAAAAGCTTTTGCATAGCAAAGGAAACTATAAACAAGGTGAAAAGACAACCCTCAGAATGAGAGAAAATTATAGCAAATGAAACAACTGACAAAGGATTAATTTCTAAAATATACAAGCTGCTCATACAACAACTCAATCAAAAAGTTGGAAAAAGACCTAAACAGACATTTCTCCAAAGAAGACATGCAGATGGCTACCAAACACATGAAA